>JXCR01139128.1:129088-148056 GCA_002079205.1 Phalaenopsis hybrid cultivar
TTTTAATTATCAAAACTAATGTTTGTGGATTGTTGGGCTTCGTGTATACTTGATGAAGTTTTAAAATAAATCTATATTTAAAACATTGCTAGTTCTTATTTCTTTAATCAATAATTTCTTATGCATGCATATGGTATTATATTTCAATGTGTAATGCTTTTTAATAGATAATTTTGACATAAGATGTTCTAATAGAGTTTTTTATTTTAACAATTTATGAAATTAAAATGTTGTGTTGATGGCTTATTGTGCTTTACTTTTTATACTTATCTTACGTCGTGTGTGTCAGGATTATCTAATTGAAATGTTATAAAGTCCACCTTCCTAAATTTCCATAAAGTATTTGGATTGGATTAGCTAATCTGGTTTTGGCAGTGGCTAATATTCTACCTAAATGTGTATGGATGACAAGGCTTAGTTGAACCAAATTTGAACATTCAATTCAAATAAATCTAAATTGTCTAAGTCCATACTTTACTGAAGTTCTAGCTTCAAGAATCTAATTTTTTATTTGCTAACTTCTGCCCTTAGTGGGATAATAATATAGTTTAAAGAGCAGTAGGGCCAATTATAAAGAGTCAAAGCAAGAGGAGAATTGGAATAAATAGAAGAGTAGCAAAAATGAAGGCCTATAAGCTTTAAGGTAATTTTGGATATGAAAAAAAATTGAATAATTAAATTTAAATTAACCAAAAATTTATTGGGATTGTTCCATGTTTTCTTTGAATTCTCAGAATCTCTTGAAGAAACTCAATAAAAAAAAAAAGATAATTCATTTTCTTGACTATTCACCCTAACTTCTTAAATTTGAACTTTTCGTCACAAAACCTAATGTAGTTTTTAGTAAATTTAGCTTTGAAGTTTAGAGATTAGTGTAGTAAACTTAGTTTTTAGTGGCATTAAACAAATTTCGACATGTTTTCTTGCTTAAGTTTTCTATAGTTTAAATATTGTGCTTTTGCGTGATTACCATAACAAAATTTCACCTCCTTATGGGATTGATATTTAGGACTCCATTAGAGCCATTTGTTACTTGAGTGATACATATACTTGCGTTTGCAATCAAATGACGATTTGAAATTGAAGGTACATGTTAATTCACTAGGAGTGACAGCTTTAAATATTTTAAAAGAAAAAACTTATTATACTGAAGTAAATTCTGTTGTGATTGATTTGCATATTTTTTAGTATAGTTGTCTTGTGTGTTGTGGTGTTGAAAAATATTTATAATGCACAAAAATTGTCGCATCACTTGTCTGAGGTACAAGTGACTTTAAGTCTTCAACATTCCTATCCAAATCTTGCTACAAAACCGCTCAGAGATTCACCAAGTTCTTGACATATTCTCATTAATGCCTGCAAGCTTTTCAAGTTTGTTGAGTACTTGTGAATTAGATAATGAATATTCTCTTAAATTCAACAAAAGAAGTGATCGTACCAAGAAATAGTTGAAAATTTTATCTAAGCATTAGATCCTTAAAAATTGTGAGGAAAAGTTGACACTTTCGTAAATCATTTATGTTGAGCAAGGAGACTAATAACTCAAAGTAGGATACAACATCTGCCAGCTAAGTTTGACCAATGTATGATTAAAGGTTTAATATTTTAAATTTTGGATTGGTTCAATAACATCACTTAAAAATAAATTTGTCAATTATGTTCTCCTATTATCTTAGATTCATCTATTGGGTTGCTTTAACTCATTAAATGATTCTTCTTCTTCTTCTTCTTCTTCTTCTTCTTCTTCTTCTTCTTCTTCTTCTTCTTCTTCTAACTCAAGTTGATAAATCTATTTAAGAGACTATAAAATTCTCACTATTGAGACATTAACTCTATCGACTTCTTCAATAAATGTACACACTATGTCGCTCATAAGATTTGATCGATGACACTCTAGATCATTCTGCTAATTCCTTCTTTTAATAATTCTTTCTATCTTCCATCTCAAACCTTTCTTATCATTATAAATGTTTGTTGATCCATGTTTATAGTCTTCTATGGGAGTTGTTCTTCTGGATGGCCCCAACTAGGCCCTTCAGTAGATATTTGAATGTCCTTTCTATTTCTCGCTAGACATCCATGGAAGTTGAATCCAAATCTATTTGTGGTATATACTCAAACCTTACTGATTTAAAGATAATTATAAATTTTACAATAATAGATGATGCAAATGAAGCAAACAAACTAAAACCAGGCTCAAGATGCTACAATAATAATGCATAGATGAAAGACAATCAAAATGTCAAACATCATCACTCCCTAGAATCTCATATTTATACGTAGGGTTTTGAGATCTCAAGCAACATAGGGAAGGCTATAAAACGATTTTTATATACATAAAAAGTATTTAAAAAACAATGAAGGCTGGTAGCCTCAATATATACTTATATTGGCAATCAACTTGCTAGACAACTTACCTTGTCCCTTCGCAAGTCACATTGCATCTTTGGGCCAAGGTGGCTCATATAACTTGGTAAGACTATAGATGTGTGAAGAAAGTATCATCCTTGAGAAATAGAGAGAAAGCTTCATTATGGCAGGCATGTGGTCTACTTCGTTGTTGGTGAACAATCACCTTGAATATGACGAGCAAGTATGTCTACGTAGGGCTTGACTGGTAAATTGTTTTTATCAAACTTGACTAATGATTTCACATTGAACCTAATTCAGTGAGCTAGCACTCAGCTCGATTTGTTAATTTCATCTACTTTGTCATCCTATTAAGAAAGTCAGCTTTATTGGAGCATAAATGTGATATAACCCATCTACTTTTTGGTAGGTTTTAATCATTTAATATGATAGCATTCAGTATAGTAAAATGAATACTTAAATGTTCAAATTTAATAAGATTTTTATTTAATAAGTTAAATATTTAATAAATTTCTTACCTCGTCTTTTTTACTTTGGGGTTCTTTGGTCTGCAACAAAAGGAGATTAAATATAAAATGTTCATGTCTTTTGAATTCAGACCCTAGTTTATTTTCAATATATTTGGAATTTGTTAGAATTGGGTGGATATCACGTATACTAATTTGTGTAAAGTAAGGAAGTAATCGCCATCATCGATCACCACTCATCTATTGCCACAGCCGTCATCTGTTTCCTGCCTACCCCTGTCTATCATTGGCGGGTGCAATTTGTTGTTGTCATCACTGTCTGCTGGCTGTTGGTGGCAACTAGGGTTGCCATAAAAAACTCGTTTACAAACAACTCATCTTTGATTCGTTCGTTAAGCAAATGGGCCGAATACGAATAATTTTTCTTAGCTTGATTTATAAAAGAGTCGAACATGAACAAATGTTTGTTCGTTCACTTTTGACTCGATTTGGATCAAATTAATTAAATAATAAAAATAATATTTATATATTAAATTTGCATCAATTTATCTAAAAAAATGTTAAATTTTATAATTTTGAAATATTTTTAGCAAGATGAAAAATAATTTCTTTTGTGTGTTGGATATATATATATTATATATATATATATATAGTAGGGAGAATATTATTTAAGAAAATACATTTATATAATATAGTACATTTTGTGCCTAACATGTGCCCCTCTTATTTAAAGAATCAATACTACCAGATGTTCAAAAAAAATGAGACCACCGATTAATATAGGATCTTAGTGATATGTATATGTAAATGCTAAAAAATTGTTTGACTACAAATTTACTAAATCAAGTTAAATTCTGTTAAATTATTTGACTATTTTTATCAAATTTAAAAGATTGTTATGTTGTTAGAAAAAAAAAATAATAAATAAATACTGATTATTTTAGGCTAAATTTCTAAAATAGCATTTAATTTTTTTTTTAAAATAGACAATTCAAAAAAAAATTTAGGGTTTGTTTGGGGCAGCTGCAGCATATTGAATAATTTGTTGATAAGTTGATTAAAAATAATATGTTGATAAGCTAGGTGCGGTGGCTATTACAAATGTTTATTTATTTGGAAAAGTCAGACCACTATCAGAAAGTTGTCACCGCACCTAAATAGGTGCGGAGTGAAAATGCTGCTTTCAGCGTTTTCAAAACGCATAAGTTACCAAAACGCAGTTTATCCAAACAGGTTAGGTGCGTTTTTAAAATGTCACAACACCAAATAAGCTGCCCCAAATAGACCCTTAATTGACAAAGATACCACGTCAGCGTGCGGCTTTGCCGTGGCGAATTGGCTAAAAAAGAATTTTCGAAATGTTAGGGGTAGCTTATTTGATGTAGTAGTGTTTTAAAAATACACCTGCCCTGGTTGTGTAAACTGCATTTTGACAGCTTATACGTTTTGAAAATCCTGAAAACAACATTTTCACACCAGCAGCTTTCTGGCAGCGGTCTGACTTTTACAAAAAAATAAAAATTTGTAATAGCCACCATAGATAGCTTATCTGCAGATTATTTTTAATCAGCTTATCAGCAGATTATTTAATAAGCTACAGCTATCCCAAACAGACTATAAGTGAGAGCAATGATTTTAAAATGAGGACCAGAGACAAAATAAATAGCCTTGAACAAACAATCCGCCCAAAGACTCAATTTTTGGGATTGGATTATCGAAATAAACATAAAATTTCTTACTAATCCGTTGCAATTATTGAAATTAACAAAAAAAAAGGCAAAAAAAATGAAACTTGTTACTAATAAGAACAAGGTGGAAAAGGACAAGTAATTACTTATCGCAGATGCCGGCAATGAATGCGAGTATGCAGACGGCGAGAAGGTCTCGTAAGGCACAGAAGGCAAACTGGTTCATCCCAACGTTGAGTGCCACCTTGGTGATGACGTGATATCCGCCATTGATGACCTGAACCAGCACCATCGCCGCATGAGCCATACATGCAGACTCGCTGCCGCCGGATGTCCCAACCATCTCTTTCTCGCCGGCCTCCCACACTCTATCAGCTCCCAATAAGCTGTCAAGATATTAATAAAAGCTAAATATTTGAGTACATAATATGCACGCAATCCTTTGTGCGTATTCCATTAATCCCAGGATGCTCCCATAATAATCTATGAATAACATCAAAACAGATACCGTAAAAGTTATTAAAGTTATAAGTTATTGAAATTAATACCTCAATAACCTCCCAATAATCCCCTAATAATCGTGAAACGGATGTTATTGTGGAGTTATTAATCACGCAGCTCTGCATGCGTAATACATACTTTTATGAAGAAGCGAAATCAACTTCCACGCTGCAAATCTTATCCGTATAAATAAATCATTGAGGAGATGGATCTTTTGTAAACGAGGCATCTAAAAATAAATAAATTACGTTAGGACATCTGCATTATTGCAACTGGTGTGGTGTGCAGACCATTTGGCAAGAAAATGAAAAAAGTAATTTAATCAATGAAATATATTTGATTTTAAAAGATAGAATATATGGGCATGCATAGTCTTGTAAAATAACAGAAGTAATAATATATATAATTCATATAATAGGATAGATGCAGAGCAGCGTGTGTAGCGCTTCAATGCTGCAGCACTGAAAATAATTGATGTCAATTTTAAAATGATACTGTTGAGTGAATCAAATAAGCGGTGTAGCCTCTCTTCTTTTCTCATATTATGACTTTCCAGGCCATCAATTTCATATTTTCGCTCTGCTTAGAACTCTAGCTTTTGGTTGGAAGGTTTGTATTCCCTGCCTCTTATGGATTCACATAAGGCATTAAGTTTATGGCATACAGTTTTTGCTCAATAGACTTGAGTTTATTTAGCCTAATTAGCTTTCTTCCCCTCTTATACCTCATTGACTTTACAAACCCACAAACCCATGATTTTTTATGAATTTCAAATAGTCATCAATTACACGAAGAACTAGGAAAAAATGGTTTCTCATATTAAGTATTTGTAGAAAAGATGTTCACCCTCAAGGCAAATCACATGAAGATAGAAGCTTTAGTATAAAGAAATATATTGTAATTTTCATGTTAAAAAACATGCAATATAAAATATCAACAGCATTTGAGGCAAGAAATAAAGAATAATTTACATATGATGCGTATCAGAAGATTCGCAGCGGTAGAGTGAAAATTCAGAACACGCTCAGGTAATTAAAGTGATTGCTAAAGACATCAGAAGTTTTTTTGTGGAATACCTTAGAGAATGAAAAAAAATCATGGGATCTAGCCCAATTGATCTATTATGTAATGGTGAGTGCACATGTCTACTCTTCAACTGAATTAAGGAAGCAAGAGTTACAAATTTATATAATAGTACTTCATTGATAATAGGCGTAATATGGATGTAATGAATGTAGTTCTTGGCGTTAGCGAATTGCAAGGATCATAGCCGCCTCGTCTGCAGAAATTAGAGGACTAAAAATCCAAATTTGTGAAACACGTTCTGGCGGCATGACCACGTTGGGCTCAGGCGTGGTCAGGCAATTGTTCAAGGTGTCTCGAATTGAGGGCCGACATGGTCACGCCCAAGGCTCAGCGTAGTTACACTGGCGCTCTGTCTAGGCAGCGTGGCCACTCCACTTGCGGTCGAGGTCACATCGGTTGATGAACCAGGGCGACTCTCTCGATTTGGGTGTGGTCACACAGGTGTGCTAGAGTAATTACGTTGTTGGCTTTGTTAGGTCAACGTGGCCACATCACCTTTCGGTGTGACCACAACCCTTTTAGGCTCTTTAGGGATTTTTTTGGCGTGGTCACACTCGGTTTAGGCGAACCCAAATAATTGGGCTTCCATGGAAGCTCACCAAGGGGGTTCCAGGCCTCGCGGAACCTCTGGAGGATCGAATATGAGCAATGTAATGATCCTTGGACCTCCATAGGGGTTGTAACTGCGTTTTAAACGAGCTCGAGAGGCCAAACTTTCTACATATAGCCATTTAAAACGATCCCCACTTGAAATCTGTTTATCCGGGCCTTGACTTTAAAGTCTAAACAAGTGCGGAGTATTCTACTTGATGGTCTACATCACGGGAATGCCCGTATCAGCAGGATACGACCTTGAGTCACAGAAACGAACGTCAACCTGGAAAATATTGGAAACATTGTCTTCCTGACCATGATCGACTCGGGCACAGCTATGACGATGCAGAACCCAATCGTAGTGTTTGAAGTGTTTTCTCAGAAAATCCTAAGGGCGAGTTAGGTAGGCTACGTATGATCTCGATACGGTCCCATGTTACTCAGAGAGAGCACCCCGCGTACGCTGCATCAAAAATGGATGCCAACACGTCTGCTTTATCCATAAAACAACAATAGTTGTCCCAATCCAAGCTTATTCAGTATGATAATTTCAATTGAATCGAGCCTTGCAATCCTCTCAACTAATCGAAAGAGTATGGTAAAACCAACAAGTCTGAGGGAGCATAAAGTGTAAATCCAAATAAGTTAGCTTAAAATTCATACCAAACTCAATGATGAATAAATGAGTTCTTGCCATCAAAAGGCCACTTATTTTATTTGGGCTGATATCGAACTTCAAGCCCAAAATTTTTTCAGTTTGATATCAAGCTTCATGTCGAGATCTCCAAATATATTCAACTAGTGTCAAATTCACTTTGTCAAATAGATAGCCTCTTATTTTGGCTGGGTACACATTTCATATAGTTGAGATCTCCAAATATGTTCATTCTATGTACTATGGTTGATATTATGTTCTACGCCAATATACTTAGCAATACTCAACTAGATAAGATTTTACCTTACTATAAAAAATTGAGCTTGTTATATTTATTTAGGTTGACATCGAGCTTCAAGCTAAGATTTTCAAGCATTAGGACAATAAAGTCTTCTCATATTATTTGGGTCGACATCATTTTTAAGGCCAAGATTCCCAACACTCTAATGCTATTGTTGATCTTCTACAAGAGAGGAGGTATTTTATTTTATTTCTATTTATTTCATGTGGTCTAATATCATGATTTATGCAGAAAGCTTTGATCATCTCTGTGACATCGTGCTAAATACTGAAATCCATATCTACTCTCCCTTAAAATCCTCTCACCCGGAAGCCTCCCCATCTCCGGCAACCCCTCTCTCCTCATTCTCACGATAAGATGAAAATTTTGCCGGCCGTTTAATGATAAATTATTCATGCAGACATTTGAAATTTACTAAGTTCCACCCTTGCGGTTGTAATAATTTGTGTGAGTGTTGAATAGTGTGCAAGTTTCAAATTAGAACACTTTTGAGATGTGGTGCAACTATCTTACAAAATGCATCAAAAATCTATGTAAGTGTATCACATAATTGCAATAAAATAAACATGCTTCTAAAATTTAAAACCGCATATGTTCCGACCATCACACTATTACTTCAAAAATTTCATACTTGCTTTAAAGTCCAAAATCTAATTTTAAAAGACTACACTCTTGATCGGGTCATCTTGTCTGCAGGATAAGATCCTAAGTGCCACTGGCCAAGTTTGGCCCTTCTTTTAATAAGATGGGACTGAATGTCACTTAGTCAGTCTGATCCTTCTCCGTGTTGAGATTGAATTTGATAAGACAGACTAATAAGTGAACATTAAGCTTAAATAAGAAATGGGTGATATTATATCATATCATCCATATGAAATTAGCAAACTTTTTCTAAACAATTCTCAATATTATTATATTTCCAAAAAAAAAATATGCAATAATGAGAGCTGATCTTCTGCAAATGGGGTAGAGTCAACATGGTTTATTATAATAAAAAAATCTGTAAGTCTAAACCGGATCCTTTATAAGCAAAGCAGGGTTGAAAAAGTTCATATCAAACAATCAAATTACGTCCTGATAACCGGGTTGATGAAAGATTTTAATCGAAGGGATCTACTTTCAAAATAACATTCTAATAAATATTTAAATAAATCCAACTGTCACATGAAATTATCAAGTTTGAATCCAATCCTTTATAAATAGTTCAGAGTTGACAAGGTCCACATTAATCTGTTCAAATTCTCGGATGATAGCCGAGTTGATTGATGAATTCAACCGGAAGGGTCTATTCTTATAAAAAAGCTTCAAAGTCCATTCTAAATGAATTCAATTATTATAATTTTAGAACTCGATTCTCAGTGAGACAGAGTTGATAAGAACCAAATCAAGAAATCAACATGTTCGAATTTCCAGATGATGACCGAGTTGATTGATGATTTCAACCAGAGTGGTTTATTCTTATAATTAAACTTAAAATTTTATCTAAATGAGTTCTGTTATTATAATTTTTGAACCTAGCCCTCTATAAGTGGGATAGGGTCAACAAGGTTCAAATCAAGAAATTAATCTTTTTAATTCCCTGGTGATGGTTGAGTTGATTGAAAATTTCAATTAGAGGGATTAGTTTTCAATATTAAGTTTGAAATTCAATTTATATAATTGTTGAATTTGATCATCTATATTAAAGATTAAAAATCGTTTAAAATTTTAAAAAGAAAAAAATCTATCCGCCCTCCATATCAGATTGTCAAAGATGACAAATTTATGTTTTACTTAAGCTAAAATAGTTTAGTGGCATGTCATATATACAACTAAATTCACTCTTAAATCAATAAATACCAATAAGGACTTGGCATGTGTGTCCTCCGTCAGGTTAGCTAGCCCCGCAAACATTGCTTTTAAGAGTTAAGGCCTTTGATCAGGTTGTTGATGCCAAAAGACACTGTTAAATTAGAGTCATGGTTGTAGACTGTATGTTCCCCAATAGCTCTCTACTCTTTGGTTCGTGAATCATATGATATAATTGATATGGCATAAATCCTTTTCTTAGATAAGGTCAACCTAAATTAGTCCTTTTAAACAAACTTCACCCTAAGTTTACAAGGTCCTCTTAGACGAATCACATATGACTGCTGACAATGATCATTAATTTTGGCATGAATACTGACTAAGTAGAACAAGATCCACAACAACCTGAAAGAACATAACTATGAGATCCTGATCATGTGCATCATCCTTCCTTCAACAATATATTTTCTTAATCTCAAAGTGATAAATTTCTATAATATAAAAATTCAATCAAATTTCATAATGCAAACCCCTAATAGTTGTTACTATACACTGAGCAATTAGTGCTTTAATGACTAGCTTTAAATGTAAATGTTGTCTTGTTATATGGAGGGATAATTAACCATAGGGCCTATGGAAAACCTCAAACCTCATATCAAAAAGTCCTCACAAAATGAGGACAAAATCTTTTAGTAGTGTCTTATCTATAATTTCATTTGTCTTCTAAAAATTTGACCTGAAGAATCAAGTAAATTTTCTCGTCATTCATGTTATAATTTTTTATAGGGGTATGGGCATACATAGTTTTTGGAGCCCATAAGAGCAAGTTATATTTAATCATTTTCTTGTGCTTATCATAACTGCACTGACTAAAAATCAATCAATTTTTGCACTATATTCTCTTTATTAGTAGCATAAGAGATTGAATTTCACTTAGTTCCTTCAAACATTAAGTGGTCATTTAGAGTGACTTGACTTTGCTATAATTAACTTTGAAGGATGATTTTGTGATTTGTTTATAGTTCCATTGAAAGCATGGATCTAGTCACCACACTGAGACGATGTGCGCAAAGACATGCTTCTCCATTATTAGTTATCATATTTTAGCTCCATGGGGGTACCTTACAAACATAATGGACAAGCTATTATTTATTTCAATTTTCCTTTATTTGCATGTAGCCTGTGGCTTTTCTCTGTCATCCAAATATCATAGTAAGGCTTTATTTGATTGTGGACATTACAATAGTCGTGGTGAAGGCAACATTGACTTGAACTTTTGGACTACTCATTATAACACTCATCCCATTCAAATCACGTCAAACTTACCAAGTTTTCTTAAGAATGTCTTTATAAATTCAGTTTCAGCTATTCAACTGATTAATATTTATAGTTCTTAAGTTTTTTTTAAGGAATGAAATCTTCAATATCGCTTTGAATTTATATAAGTTCATCTTTATTTCTATCAAGGTGATCAAGAATCTCAATAAATTTATTTTGTTTAGCTCCAAAAATACAATTTTTATGTCTTAGCCTCATACTGAACTTTTTCAAAGTTATGATGAGGATTTTTTTCAGATTGAGTATGTCATTCAAGACTTTTACTAACAAGTCACCCACATAAATCTCCATAAATTTATTCTTGTTGTATTAAACTAAGGGTCACTTTAGGGCGGCTGCAAATTTTCAAATATTTAGCTTCAGCTTAGTTGCCCCAGAAAGTTGTTGCGGGGAAGTTCATTGTCTATTTGTTTCAGTTGTGTGAAACAGCTGTTTCTGGACAATTGACAACTCTGCTCCTGTTTAGTAATGTTGTTTGTAACAATCACCGTCACCAGTGAAAAAATTCCATCACTATAATTTTCTGAGGCTATCTATTTCACTCTCATTTATGAATGTATGTGTGTGTTGTAATATATGCTTTTCTGAGCAAAAGTTTTAAAAAACATGTTTGCATCGACATGCTCAAATAGACCACAGATACATATGTTTTGAGCAAAAAAAAAAAAAAGATGGCGAAGAAGGTTAGTTGACATTTCTTACAGTATTTTCTCATTATATGTCCCAAGGGGTATCAATAGTCATGCATAATATGTCATTATAGTAATTCTCTTAATCTATCTATTTCACTGCCTCATTTCTAGGGTTATATTTTCTTAAGCATTACATTTGTATTTTGGTTTGCATGAGCACGCTCAAACAGAGATAAACATAAGCACTACACAAGCAAACCATACCCAAATCGACCAGCACAAATATGCACTGAACCAAATAAGCACATCCAAGTACAAATCCATAAGAAACGAAAAGTTTCTCGAAGAAAATGTAGAGAGAAGTTATATCGAAAGGAGATGATGTCTGGAACGACGCGTTAGGACAGACTAAGCAAGCACTCTGCGGGGTAGGTAAGGGAAGCATAGGAAAGCGGGGTCGAATTGAAGGGCATGCAAGTAAAATATCAGAGGGGTAACGCAGACCTTAGGTTCTCACCCGCGGCCCGCATTTTGATGAACTTTACGGCCGCCGCGAGCGAAACGCCGCACCAAACGATGTAACTTTGCATCCTCCTGCCACACCACTCGAAGAAAGCTCCCCCAAATAGGCCTTAAGCAAAAATAATAAAGATATGTGGGCCAAAAAGGATCGACTCTTCTACCTTTGAGTTCAAGTAATAACATGGAAAGACAACAATGCTCTTGCTATAGAGTTTCTTCACATAGTAGTGAAGTAAGTAAACTCTTTAAGCAATTATGCTTGGAGTATGATTTTAAGGGTTTGATCAAGGACACTTTAAATCGTTTGTCTAAGTCTTTTGTCCATCTTAATCAATTTTCTAATACTCATGAAATTTTGGTTTTTGAAAAAAATATTTATAGCTTGCTCGCCATTTAATCATTTCAAGTTATTGTATAGAACAAAAGAGTCATTTTGACAACTCTAATCACGTAGCCATAAGATGTAAGGATTGAGACAAGATTTAAAACATTATTTGAATTTAATTTATTAATTTTTATTCTATTTTCTTCATTAATACTTTTCATTGATTACAAATATTTGTAGCCTTGTAGTCAATTAACTTTTTTAAAAAATACAACTCATCAAATATATATATATATATATATATATATAATTNGAACACAAATGAACAAATATTTGTTCGTGTTGTTCATGTTCGGCTCGTAAACTTAGCGAATGAGCCGAACACGAGCTTCTTAACGAGCCGAACAAGAGTTGTTCACGAGCAACTAGCCGTTTTGACAACCCTACCCAATATTGCTCACTTTTATTGTTGCTTATGCACCATCACCCAATTAATACCATATTCCTCTCCAACCAGCTACCACATTCCACAACTTTTACTTTCTATTCTATTTTATAATATTTATTTGGTAATAAACATAGACAAAATTATTTTAATGTATTTGATTTGCATCTAACTAAATAATTTATGTTTTTTAAAAAACATATATTCTTATTATTTTGCAAGCATAAAATGCTGATGATGAGAGAAGACTTAGCGAAAATATCTTGAAGTTTGGAGCATTGCATTTACCTTGATAATTATGGGAAGATTAAAATCAAGCTTCATCCCGCTTCATCTTCATTTTTTCTTAGCTCATGGAGGGCATTTATAAAAGAAAAGTAATCGCATTTGTAGAGAAAAAATAAGTTGAAGTTTTGAAGAAAATAAATTATAGATAGAAAAATTTGTGAGATGAAAACTAGTATTGAGTTTCAAGTGTCAAGTTATAAACTAGATAATAGAATGTTTGTGCCATAGTGATTTTTGTAGGCTGGCTAATTAATCAATTGATCATTTGTGTGATGCAAAAAAAGTCTATCTTTGAGCTTTGGCTAGGTTTGGTTAACTCGAATGACTTGTTCTACTTAATGGGTTCAAACATTATATGCATACTTTGGTTGTTATTGTTGGGCTTATGAATGCTTGAGCAATTTTGATTCTCTAAATAAGATTAAATATGTGGACATATATGACAAAATATGAAATACACTATGTTGTATGTAGGGATCGACCTCCTAAGTCTTAGGTATTAATACAAAGTATTGCATGTACATTCTATAACTTCCTTCCGAATTTTAAGGGAAATATTGTGAACGACTAAATATACATAGCACACGTGTACACCCATGTTCTCATAAAGAACGCTGAAGAATGCCACTACGCCTGCTTTAAAAGTCGTGCCATATGAGCCGATACAATAATTTTCATTATTTACATATAAATAAATAAATAAAAAAAAACAAAAACATTGCCTAGAAGCCGGCTTTCTCAACTGGACATCGCCGCCGTCTGATCCGCCGCTTGCAAACGCTGCCCATTGAAGGCCCCGTCGTAACTCCGTCACATTCTCCGTTAAGGTCGTTTCTCTCGTGCAAATTCCATTTTAATATATGTAATTATTAATTTTGTTCTGCAACCCCCCACCCCTCCTCTCGCGGCCTCCTCTCTCTCTCGCTCTCTCCTTCTCCTGCTCTGTGCTCTCGCGTTCGGAGAAAGGCGTCTCTTCTCTTTGCTACGTGCATCTACCCACTACTCACCTCTCTCTCCTTCCCTTCGTTCTATTTTGCAAGTCTCCGCTTAACGTATTCAAGAATACCAGGGCAAGCTTCATTAGGACTCCGGTGCTTGGTAGGTAGCCCTCTCGCTCCTCCCCTCTCCCTCCGTTACTGTGGGCTGCGTCTGGCTTGAAGCAGCGGGTTTACGGCGTCTTTCGACTCTTGCAATCATAGCTTCGACTTCTACGGACGGTTCTCCTTCTTTTTCTTCAACGACCGAGGTGCCCCACTCCCGTAATCTCGTCCGCTCTACCCGTCTTTTTTGTTCCTTTTTTATTCTATGAATATCTTAATTACTCTGCAATTGTGAGAAATTCTTCGGGACTGATAACACAGGCCATGTTATCGGGAGTAATTCGTTGTAAGTTAGTTTTGATACGTACAGGAGGTGTTTTAGTGTTGATGAAAGCTCGATTGCGTAGTGAGAATTTTGTATTTATTGAATGGATATGTATACGAGCTTCGCACGTCTTACCGATTCGTTACATTTTAGGTCAGTTTTGAGCTCTGTGGAACAAAGTCGTATTTGGGCTATTCGAATCTGTGTTTATTGTAATTGTAGTTCAAGAAAATTAGAACGATGCAGATTGTGTTGTTGAATTCTTAAGGTCATTTTTTATTCAATTTGAAGCATGCTTCTCCAAATGTTATTCCTTACGTGCAAAATTACTGTAGTCGCAAGCATGTTTCCTCCTTGTTCACCTAAAACTTAGCTTAATGTCCGTATTATGGATGTTTGAACGTGGCAATAACAATCATGCAATTCTGTTTTCAAACATAAGGCCTTTAGGGAAAAAAAAAACTGATACCTCCATTGATACCGGAGTTAACTCAAATAAGAACAGGGAAAACAAATCTTTTTACTCAAAACATATAGGATTACAATCGAGACTCAAAATAGAAAAAGAAAACACAACAAAGTAGATTTGAAATAGGAAAAGAAAATATAACAAAGTATTAATGTTTTGCTAGGGATGGATAGGACGAGCCGTGGATAATGGTGATGGATGGCTGGCTAGGCTGACGACGGCAGCAGGAGGGTTGGGCGTTAGTTGCAGTTGTAGATGGGAGTGAGAGAAAGGGGGGTGGGGGTTGTACAGGCAGCAGTTGGTAGGGAGAAGGGTATACGCAAAAACAGTGGAGAAGGGAGGGAGTTACAGCAGTAGTGATGGGATCTGGAAGGAGTTACGATAGTGGGATAGGAGGGAAGGAGGTGTTAATTACACAGCAGGGGGGTTCTTGGGATTAGCGGCTGGGAGAGAGGTGGATGGGAGTATGGGGAAGATGGCAAAGGGGAAAAGGGGAAGATACATAGCACCTCTAACGAGTTACACCTAAAGCACCTTCTCATCATTAGATATAACCCTAGAAGGGAAAAAAAGGGACGTCGTAGGCTGTCAAAACAGAAATCCCATCAAAACTGACCCCTAACACAAGAAAATACATAAATATCAACCCTAACCCCAAGTAAGGGTTTGGCAGATCCCTTGCAAAATACTGCTGAACTGGTTCAACCCCCAAACCCCCGCTTCAGTCTCCCGGGGTTGGGGACGCGTTGACGGTGATAGAGGTTTTGGAACCTAGTGGGGATGAAGGATCCTCGACTGCGAAACTCTTAGCTTCTGGATTCCACTGTCGACTGTATTGTCTTCCAAAACACCGGAGGAGCCTTCTCCACCTGCGAGCATACATCCATATCGATCAACCCTTCTGGGAATCCATTATTGAGCTGAGCTGGGTCTGCGTGTCATGCATATGCGGCTGAACCCACCCAAAGTAATTTAAGATTGGCTCAACCTAATCAAAGAAGAAGGGAAACTAAGCCTACCCGAATGGTGGTGGCTATGGTGGTAAAGTGTCGATCGTGATGTTCTAAAATGTTTACTTTCGTGACTTTCCCATATCTATAATTGTTGTATCAATCCTATCATCTTCTGTCATCATCAAAATTGGCTCTATCGATGCTACTGTGCTGGTAAGGGCACCTATATCTCGAGCTCCGTCGAAGGGAGAAGGTTGATGCACTTCCCATCCTTGTTGAAGAAGTAGGTGTTTCTAAATACGTCGTGCTGAGTCATGTTGTTGAATTGTCTTTGTCTCCCCAACAACATGTGGTAAGCATCTATTGGTATTGCATCACACCACACTTGATCCTGCAGCTAGCTCCCAATAGAAAACTCCACTAGGCACCTCCAACCAATGTTGACCTTGTTCTCCTTCTTCAACCACTTTAGAGAATATGGATGGGAGTGTCTCTGAGTCATAAGACCCAATTTCTCCACCATCTATGCAGACGCCACATTCTTACTGTTCCCTTCGTCGATGATGAGACTACACACATTTCTATTTACAAAGCAGCTGGTGTAGAATATGTTAAGGCTAAGTCACTGCGGATCCCTCGTATCTTTAGTCTGTAGGAACCGCCGAATCATGAGCACTCGCCTTCATCCGATGGGAGATGATACATCTCATTACACTCTTCAACTATCTCTTTTTCGCTAACCTTCTCCACGACACCATACTCGGTAAAAGACAAAAATCGGTTTTGTGGCATCCAAAGTATTTTCTGGCAGGGACTGTAGTAGGCATGACACTCTTCTCCGACTTCTTCTAGTTGGGGGTGACTCTGTCCTTCTCTGTACTAGTTTTCTTAACTTCTTGAGGTGTTTTCTTGTTGATATCTCTAATTGTGGGTAGCCTGACTAATGGTGGTTTCCTGCCTTATTTATGCCACTTTTTCACTTTCAATGCAAAAGGTCTAGACATCTGTAAGAAACCAATAGGGTTACAGTTGTACCACATTACTGATAGCGGGCTTCAATCCCCCCACCCCATCTGATAACGGGATATGGTGCTTTCATTTGGCTTGATCAAATCGCACTTCATCTACAATTGATCAAACTGCGTCGTGAATTACTCCACTGATAGGTTTTTCTGCTACAGGTGATAAAGTCAAAAATATATCCTGGAGATAATGATGCCATAGGTATTTTCTCTGCAACACATTCCTCTTTTTTTCCTACTTGATAATCTTGTCACTCCCTTCTCTCTTTATTTTCCTCTACAAGTTTTCCTATAACAAGATGGCGCTTTTTCTCAATTTGATACCTGCAAGCTTCACCTTTTTATCTTCCGACACCTTTTTGTACTCAAAGATCCGCTCAACTGATTGCAGTCATTCGATAAAGCCGTCTGGATCCATACCCTCATCGAACTTTGTTAGATCCATCTTTTTTCTTAAGTCCACGTGTCCTCCATACGTGGCCTCCTCTCTCAACTTCCTCTAATAATGGATTCCAAAGCTTTGTGGCCTTTCTTCTTCATCACTAAAATCCTTCCTATGGAAGAGGTTGAAATTCTCGTCTCTTTCGCCTTTTCAGCTCTCCCTGTCACCATCGAGGGTAAGTCTCCTTGGGTTTCATCCCAATTGTTCGCAAGCCTCCGTTGAAGTAGACAGATCTCTTGTTGTATCTCTTCCTGGATAGGCTCGGGCATGTATCTTTTTGGTGACATGACTATTGTTTAGAGTTAGGAGGGGAAAGAGGTTTTAAAAATTGATTTAAGGTTGCTAATTTTAAAATCTGCAAGGGAAAGTTTGGCTATGGTTTAGAAATAAGAAAGAAAATTTTTGGTGGTGGGGTAAGACGGATCCTAGGAAACCTTAGGATAGAACTAGAGTCAGCCTAGCTCTTATACCAATTAATACCGGAGTTAACTCAGACCACAAATGGAAAGTAAGTACTATTACTGAAAATATATAGGGTTACAATCAAGACTCAAACTAGAAAAAAAATAACAAAATACCAATATCTGACTAGTGTTGGATAATACAAGCCGTGGACAGCAGTGAGGGATGGTTGTCTGGGCTGGGTTGGGCCAGCGACGACAACATAAGGATTGCGTTAGGTGCGGTCGTAGATTTGGGTGAGAGGGGGTGGGGATGTTGAACAGGCAACAAGTGATAGGGAGAAGGGTATACACAACAACAGTGGAGAAGGGAGGAAGTTACAACAATAATGATGGGAAATGGAAAGAGTTACGACATGGGGAGGGGAGGAAAGGAGGTGTTGGGGTATCTGCCCCNAGCGGAGAGAGGGAGTGCGGGATAGAGCAAGAGAAGGAGTGAGAGGAGTGAAGTAGAAGAGAGCGAACCATAGAAAAGAGAGTAAAACAGAAAATAAGATTGAGAGAGCAGATAGTGAGAAAGAGAGAAAGAGGGAGAGAAAATAATAAAGAAGAGTGGAAGATGAATTAAGGGAGAGATAGAGGAGAGAGTGAGAGAGAAAGAGCATGATCGAAAGATAGAGTAAGATGGAGAGTAAGAAGGGGAGCTAAGGAGAATGAGAGGGAGTGGGTGACAAGGAGAGAGAAGAGTGAGGTACATTAAGGAGACCTAGACAGCTAGAATTAATGAGTAAGAAAGATAGAGGGAGGAAAGATTGAGTGAAAAAGATAGTTGGAGAGTGAGAGAGAACGAATCAGAGAAAGAGAAAGACTATGAGAGAGAAGNTGAATCCTAGGAAACCTTAGGATAGAACTAGAGTCAGCCTAGCTCTTATACCAATTAATACTGGAGTTAACTCAAACCACAAAATGGAAAGTAAGTACTATTACTCAAAATATATAGGGTTACAATCAAGACTCAAACTAGAAAAAAAAACAAAATACCAATATCTGACTAGTGTTGGATAATGCAAGTCGTGGACAGCAGTGAGAGATGGTTGTCTGGGTTGGGTTGGGCCAGCGATGACAACATAAGGATTGAGTGTTAGGTGCGGTCGTAGATTTGGGTGAGAGGGGGTGGGGGTGTTGAGTAGGCAACAGGTGATAGGGAGAAGGGTATACACAACAACAATGGAGAAGGGAGGAAGTTACAACAGTAGTGATGGGAAATGGAAAGAGTTACGACAGGGGGAGGGGAGGAAAGGAGTGTTGGGGGGGGG
>JXCR01139128.1:168202-187194 GCA_002079205.1 Phalaenopsis hybrid cultivar
TATATATATATATATATATTACTATTAATTTTATTAGTAAATCATTTAACTTTAACTTTAATAAAAGTTGCCTCGTCGATCCCTAATGCACACGCAGGCACCTTTTTCTCCCCTCATCGAGATTCGAATCGTACGAGAGCTAGCTTCGGCTCCCTCCCGCACATAGTCAACATGGAGCCACTTCCTTCTCGGTGCGATTTTTCTTCCTCTCCTCTTTTTCTTCGATGGTTGGCTAGAGCATGGGCTCTTTTTCTGCACTTAAGTCGCAAGCCGCTCCCTCCTTCGCTGCTTGTCAAAGACGTCGTTTGTTGCCTCCAACTATGAGGAAGCTCCAACTCTCCGGTAACTCTCATCTCTACCGCCCCTCATCTACAAGGATTCATACACGAAAGTATGCACTCGGCTTCTCCACCCACTCGCTTCACCTCTCCCTTTTTGGCTTCCCCACTCCACACTTTGGTTCCACGACTCTTTGATTCCTCCCGCATAAAGGAAACGAAACATTACAATTTTTCCCACTTACAAAAATTTCATCATCGAAATTTATAAACATAGCTTAAGCAGGTCAACATTAATTATTCATGACACTAGTCATTCAAAGATTAGAAGTAATTACTATAAAGTTAAAGACTTGATAGAATGCGACTCAATTATACTTCAAATAACAATACTGAAGTACGAAAAGTATGCTAGGAAAATACCCCTATATTTAAGAAAACACCAAAACTATCATATCTCATCACCATCTAGAGCAGTAAATTCTTCAGGCTCACTATGAGTAAGGGAATACACTCAAAGTCGAACATGTTGTCTTGGTTGACTTTGAGTAGAAGCTGAAGCTTCACGCTATATTTTTATATCCACCTACAACCTTCTATGAAGGAACTCCACCTGATTTTTAATCTTCAGTTTCTTGCTATATGTCCATGCTGACAACATCAATAGCAAATGTTAGAGCCCATCAAACATTCACCCTTGTGTTGTCTTTTGCGTTTGACACAAGTGACTACAATGCCTTGAGTCGTACCTCTGCTAACTGTACTCGAGTTCCAAGACTTCTTCCCATTGAACTGAAAATGAAATATATTTTTGCTTCAAAAAAATGCAAGGAAGTTGAAGCGAGTTCTATAGGTGGATTTCAGCGATATCTCTAATGTGTGAGAGGAGCGTTCGTGAGTTCCATTGAGTAGAGAGGTTTGAGTATGTTGTAATTTATTCATCTCATTTCGTAGTGGATTTCTTAGTGTAGTGTGGCTCAGTATTGTTTTCTCGTTTCTGGATTTCTCCTTGCTAAATCTTTGTGTGTTTTGCATTTTTTTTTTTTTTTTGGATTTATTTGTTTGTGTGCTTATGTTCAAATATTTTATTATAGATATGTTCAGTGATCTGCATTTATCTTAACCCCCCAACACAAGTAAGAAGAGTGGGGCAATCATTTTAAGAGCAAAGAATTGGAAAATATCATAAGCTAGATAAGAAAAAGGCCAGTAGGAAACTGGAACTATTAAGTTGCATGGCTTTCTCTTTATTAATAAGTAGCAATTGAGGCATTCTTTAATTCATAGTGATAGTATGAGTGTTATTCATTTAGCTAAGAATGTTGTCTTTCATGTCATAATGAAACACATTCAGTTTATTTATTAAGTTATTCATTATCTTTTAGAAGAAGGTCAGTTATCTTCTGAGAAAATATACACAGCTCAGAATTGTATAGATGTATTGATTAAGGTGGTTAAAATTGAGAAACTAAAGCTTGCTTATCTTCTATTGGAGCTCAGGAAGGTTGAGGCTAGGAGTGAGCCACACTATTGAATGCAACTATGAAGATGGTGCAAGTTTGGAGGAGAGGTGGTTGTAAATCAGTCTTTAAGTGAGAGATTGTTATGTTGAGCCCGATTGGCAAGGAGAAGTGCCCAGGAATAGTGTGGCGTGTAACTCTGCGCGCAAGGGGCACTCCTATGCCTGGCGGCGGTAGCACAACATTAGAGCAGGGGCCCCAGTGCCAGTGGGGTGCCTATGCATCCAACCAAAGGTTCCCAAGCAGAAACCCATCAATAGTAGGGGTGCTTAGGCGCCAAAAGACTTATTTCCAGCATTTTGGAATAGAGCACCCAGGGGAAGACTTTAAAGTTGTGTTTTTCCACTATAGGAGGTGCGTGTGAATAGTGTGAAGCGTTGCTATGAGTTGTTGGTGAATTTCTGTAAGTTCTCTTGTGCAAAAGAGAAAGGAGAGGAGCGTTCGTGAGTTCTAAGAGAGTAGAGAGGTTTGAGTGTGGTATAATCTGGACAATTGCTCCTCATTTCATAGTGAATTTCTTTATATAGTATGGCTTTGTGATTTTTTTCTATTCTTTGGTTTTTCCACATTAAATATTGGTATTCTTTGTGTATTTTTTTCTAGAACTAATTGTTTATTTGCTATGTTTAAATTTTTGTCATAGATCTCTCGAAATGGTTTTCCACATTTTTCTTAACCCATAATAGGAACAACCTGAACATGTACTATTTTTCAAGTTTTCCTACTGAATTGAAAGAACCAGACTTGGAACTTAAAATTTTCTGGCAATTTATACCTTCAAATAAAGTGATCAGCGAAGTGATAATGAAAAAAATGAAATTGGATAAAAAATAAAACACACTTTTCACTCTTATTTTTTCTTATTCTTTGTTTTGAGTGTCTTAATTTTTTTATTTTTTAAATATCTATTTTATAATATTTAATATTTGCTATAAAAATAGGGTGAGAAAGGAGAGGGCTATGGTGTTTAGGTGTGGCGGAGGCAAAAGAGTTGCACGAATAATGTTGGGTTGGGTCAATTGTGCGAGAGGGAGAACAACAGGTAGTGCTCGATTGCGCTTGGTCTGAGGTTGTGCAGCAGAGAGGAGATTTTTGTTAGGGTTCCACATGCGCTCATGCGTGACAAAGAGGGATGGAGGCGAGGAGGCTTTGGTTGTGTGAAATTGAAGGAGCTTTAGTTGTTGCGGTTGGGGGCGATGGAACATGCAAAGGAGTTGGGATCTTATGTGGGCTCTTTTGTGTGCAAATTAGAGGGGCAAAGGTGTGGTTGTGGTGTCGAGAGTAAGGGGAAGACTTCTTCGGGTTGGACTTCATGTGATTTCTAGCAAATTTGGTGGACAAGAGTTTAGGTTTTCTAGGGAGAATGGGAGATCAAATTGGAGGGGATTCTTGTTATTTAAGATGGAGATAAAGGTGATAGCATGAGATTTTGTGCATGGGCAGTGTGGAGAAGTGGGGCGCTTGCATGGGAGAGAGATTTGTGCGTCTTTTGCATGCAAATGAAGAGTAGAGCTGATCATTTGTGAGGCTTCTCTTGTCGGGAGGAGAAAGATGAGTACAAGAATGGTAAGTGTTTGGCTTTGCGATTTGAATAAGAAGGGTTTTTCGTACGTGTTTGTAACAGAGAATGAACTGGAGCAGTTATTGGGATCCTAGTGAAGAAGCAATTAGGGTTTATTTTATTTTAGTTGTTTTTTCTAATTTAGCCATCAACAAAAGAGGGGTTACTTACTAGGAAATATGAATGTTGGTCAAAGCCCAATCGAGTGAAGACATTGACAAGAAGTTTTTGGGACTGGTCGCCAAGAGTGGAAAATTCTCAAGAAAGTGGAATGTCGAGCTGATTAAAAATGTTTGTTGACAAGGGGCATATAAATAGGACAATATTTAAAGAGGAGTTCTTCTGAAGAAAGTAAAATGTTAGCTAAGGTCCGACCTGAAAAGCTCACTACAAAGTTGATTATTGGATGCTAAGAGGCTAACTATCTAGATCAAGTAGCTCAAAAGGGGCATTGATGTCAACTTGCAAGCCCAAGAGATTTTTTAGCGGCATTAGGCGTTGGCAGGTCTATAAAAAGTTTAAGCGAAGCAGTGGCTTATCAAAGCGGCAGCCATTCTTGTTAGGTTGTAGCGGTTCTAATGAGAACGTTAAGTACCTAAGCATGTCATAAGATTTTGGCTCTGAATGTAGAATGCCCAATGAATGCAGATAAAATCCTAGACTAGGCCTCATAAGTTTTGTCAATCATTGATTTTGAGGCAAGTGTCGTCAAACTTGATCGCTGCCTTCAAATCAAACAATCCAATTAAATTATTTTTGGGGAATCTTGGCATAGTGTTTTTAAAATTTGCTCGAGAATTCCTTGGATTTCCTTGTTGATTGATCCTTCATTTGATTCAGATCTCTTCATGCAATCTTGATACTTCAGTTATGGTGGGCCATCTAGTTAAAGATTTGACTTTTGGCCAAGGTTGCGAGTATGCTTCTAGCCCTAAAGGGATCTTTTTGCCTATTAAGTTGAGGTGACAAAGATTTTCTTTAAAGTGATTTTGATTCTAAGTAGGACAATCTTTAGGCTAGGATGACTAGGTCAAGAATAGGGTTTCTGATCTGGGTGCCTAAAGGCATGATTTAAGTTTAAAGAACTTAAGAGGGAGTAAGTCAATATTTGTCTCATGCAGTGTTATGTTATAGTATTGTGCTATAATGTGTTGTGCTGCTAGGTAAAGCAACAGGTATTTGATAAAAATTCTAATAAGTTTATTTTTTGAAGTGTTGCTATAAACGAAACAATTTGTTAAAATATTTTTTGCATATTGAATTAATTAGTTATGAATTGAGGATTTGCTTAATGGTTTTTACATTTACTTCTATATTTGTGGTCAGGGTTCAAGTCTATATTCATCCACTTAGCTACTTTTTCTGAGAAAGAAATCTATTTGTGTTGTCAATTATCTCTTTTATCACAAAATTTACACCCTTTAATGCCTCTCTCTGTAACAGGGCTTGTTCCTTCTTTAATAAATGACATATTAGAAAAGATTACCATCTTTTTCATTTAGCACATGCACACGGACACACACATATGTGCTAAGTCTTGAACTCAAGAGCTTGTGGTTGGAGAACAGTAACCGAACCATGGCCATCAGGCCAAGTGGGTCACACATAAAAATTAAATATTTGGTTAAATGCTCAAAGATGACTTGGTTAGTGATTAACAAGTAATATCAACTACAATTATTTAAAAATTATATTCTCTATAGGATAGTTAATGTAAGATTAGAATTAATAGTTTTGCAATTTTGAATTAAATTACAATTTATCTATTTATTTTTCTAATTAAATAGTTATGAAAGATATTTATAGTAGTAAATTGTAATATTTTTAATGAAAAATATGCTTCATAAAGTTCATCCACTAAAACATCATGCAACTATTTAAAATTCCAAAAACGTAATGGTTTTTGGGATGCAAGATTAGATTTTAAGTTATTTGGTATTTTAATCATTAGACTTTTAAAATATTAAAGTGTTCTTCGATAAAAGTTTGTTTTATGAAAACATGGCTGATTAGCCTCTTGATAACCTTCAAATTTAGCTTTCTTTAGTCAGAATTTTATTTCCTAATGTAGTTTTCAATGTTCTTTATCAAACATTATAAAGTTAATTCTTCTTGTTCAAAAGTACAACTAATTAATATGGTAAACAGTAAAGGGAGAAATTTTGATCATTGTGGTTCAATCACTGTCGAAGCTTTGGTGTTATGATCCACAGGAACACTTTTCTAGTTTGGGCAAGCTTTATAAATTTTATTTTTGGCTGCCACTGGTGTGGCTTTTTCGCAACCTATCTTGTTTAACCTATGTGCATCGATTCCATTGGAATGCTTGTAATTTTGATCCATCTCATCTCCACATAATAAGCCAGTTCTACTATTCATTCATTTAGCCTTTTTTCATTATTTGATATTCTGGTATTGTGAATAGTCGTGGACATTTAATTTTCTTCTATATTGTAGTAGATATGTAGTTCATAGAATTTTCGTTGACTTGAATAACTTTTGCTACTCAATTCTACCAAACACAACCTTATTTTATTCTCATCCCATCTCAGCTTGTCATTGGAGTTGTTTGTGTCATTTGGGTTGGTAATTAACCAAGCCTGAACAAGAAAATTTTGAAGCTGTTTTGGTTTATTATTTTTTCCAACCAAACCAATCAACAGATTAACTCGATTGGTTTTACTGCAGAATGTGCCTTTTTTTTGTTTAAGATATGTAAGGGGAAGTTTTCATCTTGGTGTGCGTGTCATTATGGACATTTTCCCATGGTAAGTACTTTCATGCCTCATTTTTCCATGATCTGAGACTGTTTTCGATCCAATATATGCTAAACATAAACATTACCATTCAATGCATGATTACTAAACACGCCTCATGGTAAATGCATTGCCTTCAATAAAAAAAACAAGAGAAAGTCCCAAATAAAATTCAGATGTTTTGACTTTGATAAAATCTGCTTGCAGCCCATGATTTAGTTTTTATGAACTGTATTCTGCATCCCTTAGGACATTCCTTAAGAGCTAAATGACCTAATGCCTTTTTGAATGGAGAAATTATCCATGCATCGCATAAAATATCCTCTTAAATTAATTTGGCAATATATTTCATTGTTGCAATTATTCTCTTTTCACCAAGGAATCTCCAATCAACTGTTATGTTTGTTGGGGTAAGCAGCTCAAAATTTTCTTGTTCAAATGAATGTCTTGGTTGATTGGTATTGACTTATACATCCAAAGTGAAGCCTAACGTTTAGACTTAATAAAATAAAATAAAATAAAACAAAACATTATATTTGTGGGTTTGATTGTCATGCAGAGGAGAATACCAAAAAAGTTTGAGTGGATGTGATAACTTATTAGACTGTTTGAAAAGATGGAAATAATCCACTCATCTCTCATAAATTCTACAATATGCCGCCTGATAAATCTTGTCTAGAGATATGGAACTTGATATATCAAATATTAGATGTTTATGATTCAAATTGCCTAATATAGTTTTGATTATTTTTTTTTTCGAACTATGCCAACCTTTTCTTGTTTTGCTTGTGGTAAACTCGCCTTTGAGGATTTATGACATGCTAAAATTTGATACATTTCTGAATAGTTTAAAGCAATACATAGTACTCATATACTCTTGCAAATTATACTAGTATTATATTGTCAGATATTTAATACACTTCAATATCATTCCAAACTTTATACTTTGTCTGAAAGGTCAAAAACAGCTAAACCTGGCCCTATCAAAACCTTTATCCATTGATTAGTATTATTCATCCCTAGATTAGTCTATTAATCCTAACTTTTTGCAATATATATATATATATATATATATATATATATATATATATATATATATATATNTTGGCAAAACTTCGTTGTACTTCTTTCGTGCTGTCAAAGTTTTGCTAAAATTTTATAAATGAGGTCCATTAAATATCATGTGTTATAATTTGAATATTAATTTGATAATCCTCTTTATATTAGAGATCAAATATACTTTCTATAATCTTTAATAATAAAAAATATGGAAAATGAAAAACAAAACGTGTGAAACTATTGAAACGGATGAAATTGAAAAAAATTATTAAAGAACCTAAACCAAGTTTTAGAACTTAGATGGGAATGCTAAGATTATTGGTAAAATTCAGAAAGATAGATTAGAGAAATGATGATATCAATTAACATAGAGATATGAGTACCTCCTATTAAAGATTAAGTTGTGGATTAATAAACTTGACGGTTTTGGCATGCATAATAGAGGTCANGTATAACCTTTAATGTCAATAATTGGTGATTGAAATGAAAAATTGTGATAGAACTACTGTCAGGAAAATATTATGGAAATATATAGATAAAATTTATGAAAATATTATTTTGAATCTAAATATTGGGTTATAAAAATTTATTAATAATTAATTTAAGTTGGAAAAATTGAGTTTCATGTTTTGAATTGATTTTGGTGAAACCGATTTAGAACTCATAAATAATTTTCAGTTTAAGCCTAAAATCACAGGTTTTAGCATACTTCTGGATGAAACTTGAAGGCTTCTCTGGAATTCATAGTAGATTTTGGCAAAACATCGTTGTACTTCTTTCGTGCTGTCAAAGTTTTGCTAAAATTTTATAAATAAGGTCCATTAAATTTCATGTGTTATAATTTGAATATTAATTTGATAATCCTCTTTATATTAGAGATTAAATATACTTTCTATAATCTTTAATAATAAAAAATAAGGAAAATGAAAAACAAAACGTGTGAAACTATTGAGACGGATGAAATTGAAAAAATTATTAAAGAACCTAAACCAAGTTTTAGAACTTAGATGGGAATGCTAAGATTATTGATAAAATTCAGAAAGATAGATTAGAGAAATGATGATATCAATTAACATAGAGATGTGAGTACCTCCTATTAAAGATTAAGTTGTGGATTAATAAACTTGACGGTTTTGGCATGCATAATAGAGGTCATAATTGAGGGTAGAAGATGCTTTAATAGGATACGTAAATAAAACTATAGTGGATGAATTAGGAAGAAAGTTGGTGACCAAAGGTGAACTTCCAAATAAGATTTATGAATAGTACTGTAAACTTCTCAAGTAGCATTTTTTAGGAATGAATAAATAATGAGGATTCATAAAGCTAACCCTAAGTTGGATTATACAAATCACGATTAATTCTGTAGGAATATGAATATAGAATAAAGGAAGACAAAAATAGCTGCATGAACTGAAACCTTCATCTTCCCATTCGATTTTTCCTTTCTAATGCTTCTGGTGGTATCTTCGAAATTATAGTAGTTTCGTTGGAAGGATCATAGCAAGTTATACAATGCCACATTTAAGTAGGATTAATCTGTCAGGCTTCTGTGATTGTCATCTCAAGACCCTCAACTTAATAAATTGTAAGTTTATCTTCTTGGAACTATTAACACCTCTTTATCTTAGTTTAGTTACTGCTAAACCAAAAAGATGTTGATGTTTATCAGCAGAATACTTGGAGAGGTCAATGAGCTTTTTATCTGTTGGATTCAAACCTTTTCTTGTCAATGGATGCTTCCTACTTAAGGAACTCACAAGATTTTGTCAAAACATTGATGAAGGAGAAAGAGAGAGAATAAAAGAAGATAGTTGAGATAGAAACTTTCAGAGGTTTTATTGTTTGGAAATATTGAATGTTGAATATTCCACCTGATGTGATCCTTTGGTCGCATATTTATATGATTTTAAGGCGTTACAGGAGAGGTGCATTTGGATCTAAATAATAATCTTGCAATATATCTAGTATGGACATGTGGTTTTAGTGACCAAAACACATGGATTTCTGTTTTAGTATTGTGCCTTGGAGGTATTGCGAACTGGAAAATCGTTGTCCCATGTCTGCGCCCCTGACTGAATGCCTTTGGAATTTATTGTGTGCTGATTTTGTGCAACTGCAATTTAGTTTAACAAAGCCAAATAAATCTGAATCTTTTCTTGAATCTCTCTCCTAGGAGTTCAGCTCAAGCTCAAAATTATCGGCATACTCTTGCGTGAACTCCTTTCCGAGATTTATTGTACCTTTTTTTTTTCCTTCCAGGCATGCAATCTTGTAATTGTTTTCTATAGTGAGTTATTATTATTTTCTTTATGGAATTGCAGTTGAAGTCATACTGTCTTGCAGGCTACAAAGTCATTTAATGAAGGGAGATCAACTCTGGAAAATTTTGTTTTTAAGCTCAAGGCTGCAGTTGGTTTGCAAGTTTTGGTAGAGGCTATCGGAATTGGCAAAGGGACACACGACCTTACTGGAGTGGCTTTGGATCATGCTAGAGCAAACACATCCATTCCTCTTCATCCTGAGATACCTGTTGGGAGAGCATGCTCCTCCCTGTCGTCTGCAGAAATCATTAAGTTTCTTACAGGACATTTCAGGCTAAGCAAGGCTAGGTCAAATGATCTGTTCTGGGAGGCTGTTTGGCCCCGTCTGCTCGCAAAGGGGTGGCACTCTGAGCAGCCCAGAAATCATGGTTCTCTGGGCTTCAAGAATTCTCTGGTTTTTCTTGTTCCGAGTGTTAAAAAGTTCTCGAAGAAGAGGCTTGTCAAGGGAACCCATTTTTTTGACTCTGTAAGTGATGTCTTGAGCAAAGTGGCATCCGACCCAAAGCTTCTTGAGTTAGATGCTGATGGAACGAAAGGTGGTTGCAGTGTTAAAGAAGAAAATGGATGGGCTGTAGATGCCAAGATGTACAGAAATGGTTCCTCCAATCACCAGCATCATTTCTACCTGCACCCAAGACGTCCAAGCTGCAACTTGGAACGCATGAAGTTTACTGTTGTGGACACCAGTTTGGCTGAAAGAGAAGGATCCTTCAAGCTGATGGAAGTAAGGAGTTTACCCTTAGGTGCCAACTCAAGCGTTGACCCATCTGTTAACTCTCAGGAATCTAGGAGTGATAGTTCATCAGAGACAGAAGATTCTACTGATATTTCTGATGATAAAGATGACTCCAATTCAGGTTCAGTCACCCAGAAGAGACCTGAAGATAATCGAGCAAGTCAGTCTGATCTGCCCAAAATCTTAAAACCTTTCCCAAATGCTGCTTCAACTAATGGATATGCTTCTGGTGATAAATGTTTGGTTAGGTTGAATAATGATAAGACATTGGAAGTAAGGTCAAGCTGTCAGAACGGCCAGAGGGTAAGACCCGGTCAATCAAATGATTCTGCTTCTACAATTAAACGGAGGAAGCTGGCTGCTTGTAGTAAAGGGACCGATCGTCGCACTTGTTCCGTCATCAAAAGAATTCGACGGGATCAGCGGCAGATGAACTCAAAACCTGATCCGATCAAAGCTCCTGATACCTTGCTTTGTGATGCAAGTCCATTCCAAAAGAAAACCAACCTCTACCATAATTCTGAGAGCAAAGCAGAGAACTACATTGTTGGCCAGACAAACATACCGGAGGATAATAAGCTGCAATCCCGAACTTTTTTTGACCTCAACAATCTTCCAACGGACGCAGATGTTGCTGAATCCTCGAGCAACGAACTGAAAGCTGAAGGATTTTCACAATCTTCAGCAGGGAAACAGTCGGCTGACTCCAATGATGCTCCTGTTGATGAACAGTCATCCACTGGCTTCAGAAGGCACAGCACTCGGAATCGCCCTCCTACTGCAAAGGCATTGGAAGCCCTCGCGAGCGGGCTTCTTGGCACAAAGCGTTCCGTGAGGCCATTCAATTCAACCGGCAGGCCTTCTCGGAAGGCTAGGAAAGCTTATGAGGAACCAGGTCCTGTGATAGCAGCAAACCTTGTGGATGTTGCATCTAGCACCTTAAGCATGAGCGTTGCTGAAACAGTTAGCAAGGATTATGATGAGTCTGCAAGTAAGCCTCTTGGTGCAGCTTAGCATAGCAGGTTTTGCTGAGGCTCTTGACAAAGTCAGGCGAGGGAGAGTTGCCGATCATTCTTGCAATATTAAGTGACTGACAAAGTCAAAGTGAGATATGAAAACCAGGAAGTTATTCTCTTTTCAAAGCGGTTAGAACTGCTGTCCTCATTTTTGGATGAAGAGAGTTCTGAGGCAAAGTGCTGAGATCATTCGAGCTGCAGTCTTTTTTTCTTTTTTTTTCTTTTTTTTTTAATTTCCATTAACTGATTGAGTCAATTCAGATAGCGGCTGTTCTTGCTGCGAAGAGCTGTTTGTCTACGACCTCTGTTTATGACTAGTGGTTGCTCATCATGTGAAATTTCATATGAATGTGTTGCCAAAAGTTGGTGTTATATAAATAAATATAAAAATTTAGATGGTAGATATAATACAGGAAGTATTTTGTGTGGCATTTACATGGATACCATTCAATTCCTATGTATAAACATCAAATTTTAAATCACTTTTAAATTTAAAAATGTGAAGGGCACCTTAAAAATTGAAATTTAGATGATTTATATGTAAATATGTAGGAATTAAGTGGTATGTAAAGTTTCAATTTTTTTGTATATGTAAATACTATATATATACACTAATCTAGGCAGGATGATGAATAAGATTAAGTGAATTTTAATTCAATAAAGTATTTGAAGAACTTTTCTATGTTTGAGTGCATCGACATTAATATACTCAAAGAAATTTGTAAAGGTAACTTCTAGTTTGAAATAAACTTGATTGTCATCTCAGCCATTTTAGGCATTAACGAGCAGTGATTGAAAATCAAAATGAGATGCAAATTATAAGTTTGCTGCTTATATTAATTTGTGAGCAGTTTTTCACCCGAATTTTAATGAAGTAATATTCAGGAAAATTTACTCGGCTAGCGCACAATTCTTATGAATTTACAGACCGCCCAACTTTCATATTTACATGCAGAGTACTTTGGTGTTTTAAACTTATGCATAAAAATGTGTATTTCGTCTTTAAAATGTGATAACAATGTTATTTTTTATGTAATCATAAAGAGTTGAGCATTGTGTGTGCAAATATGAAAGTTTGAGTGTGAGATATATGAATGAATAAGAATTGTGTGTCATGCATGTAAATGCCTCTAATAATTAATAACTAATAAAATGATTAAGTGTTAATTCTATTTGGGGTCACTATCATTTTTTTTTAATTCCTTTTTACATTTAATAAAGCTTGTCAATTTAAGATTCTTAAATGGGCCGATTACCTCAAAATAAAAAAAAAAGTGCGAGCTAACAAGTACATACCATTAGATGAATGTTCCCTTTTATCTATCAAGTTCAAGGTGTCTGACGACGTGATTTAGAATCAATCTATAACATAAGATCAATCCTACCAAAGAGGATCCAGTTCACTCCAAGGTTAAGTTGGCCTTAAGGCAATTTCTCTCAAAAGTCGAATAGATTGACAAGGATAAGACCCAACGAGTATGCAAGGAACAAAAGGTGAAATGCGGTGTCGTCAAAGAATAATTTGCTAGAGATAACATTAATTATATGCCAATATCAGAAGAAGATAAAAAATATGAGCCAGATATCCTTAGAGATCTATATGTAATGATTAGATTATCACAAGAAACAAGAAAATAAGCACTTTCGTCTCAAATGGTGTCTCTAGTACAATGAAGAAGAGAACTCAACTTTGAAATCAAGAAGTCTCTATCGCATGTTCTAGTGTGGAGGATGACAGTTACTACCCTGATCGTGAAGGCTCAAACCTATCCAAATAAGAAAGAATGAGGGTCAAGTCCCCCATGAATACAAGTTGTAGAATACCTTCTATGGAGAGATTAGATTCTTAAGAAAACACACTTCTTTCAGAGTCGATAACTTGCATGAGGAGGATGAATGACGTTATGAAGTTTTAATTATTCTTTATCACTTTGAGGAATCAACACAAAAATGTTTCAATAGTCTGTTGCTTGGAGTGATTACCTCCAATATGAACTTTAAACGCATATTTGCAGTACAATTTTCCCATGCTCAGAGATTGCATAAGAGTTTGTAATCTCTTCAATCAATTTATCAAGAATTAGTTGAGACCCTACAAGCTTGTATTACTCATTTCTAGATATATATGTTAGAATTTTGAGACCTTGAACTAGCCATTGCTCATACCACATTGGCCCATGAGCGGAGAAAAGATTATTTTCACTATACACTTTGCCTACACACCCAGAGACCTTAGTCAAGTTGTTAGAAGTGTCTAACAATCACATCTTAGTGGAAGAGTATAATTCACTTATTGAAATTGGAGACATGACCACTAAAGAGAAATTTCAATTAAATTAGTAGTTAAAAAATTCACCCTGTGTGACCCTTAATGAGATTGAATTTTATAAAATGTCAACCATTTCCTTTTAGGGAAAGGATGCATTTTCGCGAAATATGATTTTTTTCGATGGAGGGATGACCAAATGCGCCATTGTATATGCAAGTATATTTATATTTTAAGTGATATATAGTGAATCAAATATCATTCTTATGAGAATTTACATGAAAAATTACAAAATTACTGTATAATTTATTTTTTTGTTATATTTACCACCACAAAATTGTATAAAATGATAAAAAAATTGATGCTACAAAATTAAATCTTAGGAAAGTAAATCAAAGTATATTTACAAGAAATAATAATTTAAGTTCTTATGCTTAGGTCCTACAATTTGGCTAAGTCATTTTGATTGTTAAATTATCAACATACACTAGAAGCTCTCAATAAGTTATAGTAGTTAATAGGTTTGCTTACAAGGTTAGGTATGTTATGCAAATGGTGTACAACTTCAACTTTATGCATTATACTAAATTTGTCAAGCGAAAAAGAAGATTCTTGCATTAAGCTAGAATATAAAACAACAAAAACTATTTATTATCTATGGGAAGGAGAGATTTATTTATGGGTGACAGCACTTGATCATCATACAATGGTCTCAAAAGATGAAAACTTAATCCATGTTCTAAACGCTTCCTTAATGCACCAATATTTACTCTTTAGAAATGGCTCCAATAGGGTTAATATTAAATTATATTGGTGTGGGTTTAAATTTAGAATGACAAATTAAGGTGCTAACCTTTTAATGAGAAGAAATATATAAAAATGAAATTGATTTGTAGTTGAAAGATTAATCATAACATTAAAATCCAAATGAAGCAATAATCTATCAAGGGTTAATAGACCTTTAGGCTACTTTTTTTATGGCAAGTTCTTTATGGAGCTTAAGAGAGCTTAATATGAAGTGATATGACTGGTATAAGTATTCCCAAGAAGCTTTAAGATGTTATGATAAGATTGTATGGATATTAAGGAATTATGATTTTAGTGTATTATTAGATCAAGATAAGTGAATGATGGATGGATTATGCTAGTTTTATGCTAATTTGCTAAACTTAGAGAATATGAGAGAAGTGTTGAAATCATATGTAACATCTAAGAGAGATAGAAAGATTAAGACAAAGTTGAAATCATATGTAACAAAAGTAAAATACTTAATAAAACTAATTGAGAAGAATACTTCTCTAATAATACTTTCTATTTATTTCAATTCTATTCTCATAAAATGCATGATATTTATAGCCATTGCATTAAAGAAGGTGATAAGAAATCATAACGTGGTCAAATTACAATAAAGACACTTTGGAATTTAAATTTTGACTTAATAAAATGTTATTTGACATTTGCAAGTATCTAATTCAATTTATTTCAGTTCCTAGATGATGGGAAAGTAGTTTAAACTATTCAAAAAATGGCTTTTAATGCTTTGATGACTTAACAAAATGTGGTGGCAATGGTAGGCGATGTTATTATGTACCCTAGTTAAACTAAAGCTTGTCACAATTTAAATTTTCAATTTTTTATTTTATAACATTAAAAATGTTCATCTACTACTTCAAATAAAAAACAAAATTTATACTAATAAAATTAAAATTTATAAGAAATTAATATATAAAAGCAATTTTGGATTGATGACTGGTGTGTGTTAAGTCATCTTAGTGGGAATCACTTAACCCATTACAAAACTAAACTAATGTGAAACTATTATCTTCTAGTTGAACATCTGATTAATTTTATTCACATCTTAAAAATAGAGTGGAAGTAAACATATCTGATTTGTTACGTGGAGATCACTTAACACACCACAAGACTAGAACAAATATAAAACTATTATTTTCTAGCAATTTTATCTGAGGTGGTCACTAGTAATAGTGATGAATAATATTCTAAAATCATGCAATTTTTTTTTTTGGGATAATTACATACATAGAACCCAAAACATTGCTATCTACATAATCTAGCACTCATGTAATATTTTTGAACTACTGAACTGAAGTATTTATGCATGTAACGATAAAACCATTAAAAATCTGACAAAAAATGAAAAATATGGGTGGGTGTTTTATCATGAATTTTGATATTTGAGGGAGAAATTGAAAAATGGATGAAAGAGGGTCCAAGATTTGCAAATGGCAACCTTTTGGGTGCTATGTACGTAAACATCCCTTATTTTACCCATGCTCTTCAAGACAAATATCATCATTTGTTAGGCCTTTAGATGAATATTTCTTTTTAATTTTTCTAATTTCATATGTTAATATATATGTTTCACTAACATTCCTTTATAAAACTAACAAGCTTTAAAGATTTTGTACTTTTCATATGCGTCTAGAGGCTATATTCCAAGTTAAGGGTAATGAAAAAAAATTTCATGAAACTTTATTTATTTTAGGTTTTAAGTTTTGGTTCATAATTTAAATTATAAGTTATGGTGGTAGACAATAATATAATTCACAAAAAAAAAATTTAATTTATCTATGTTTTTTTTTTGTAGTAGTGTAATTATTGAGTTTATTAACTTATGGTGAAGGGGGTTGAACAAAATTCTCATAGGATCAATGGTATTTATAATAAGATGCAGTTACTAAGATATGTTTTTGAAACAAATATTAGAGTTTGTAGGTATTTAAATTAATGATAACTTTTAGATTTCACTGCTAAAAATCATTTAGGGAAGATAAGCTTTAGATGTTTTCCACGTGGAGTTTGATATTCAATTAAAGGTTTCTTTTTTAAGTTGTCTCTTATAATTAGAAATCCTTAAATAAATAATTGCTGGTAACGATTGCATGGATACATAGAAAAATTATAGATAGAAAAAAAATCTACTAATAATCATTATGAATCATTATGAATACATTAATATGAATGTTCTTGTAAAGCTATAGTCAGAGTTTCTTCTAATTAGTGACCCACTTCATATGCAATCAATGTATAAATAAATTAAATAGAGGAATAATTTGCTAACTACAATCATGCTTAAGTTTTTTTTCCTTTTAATGTTATAATTGACCATATAAATACAATAAACAATGAATGGCAAAGGGATATACATATTATAACTATTCCTTGGATGTTGACGTGAAAACTTTTTGAAACTCTTAGCTAGGTTTATCCTCTAGCCCAAAATTGCTTAACCTATATAACACTAAATTGCTAAATGTTAAAATAATCATAATAATATAGATATCTTATGATCTTAGCATTATATGAAAATTTTGCATAAACACATATAGGACAAGTTGGGAATAACTCATAAAAGATACAATTTTTTTTTATCAGAAAAGCTTAAGAAGAAATAAAGCATAGTAGAAATGAATACGCTACTATATCATAAGTTATAAAGCATGTCCTCGCCCAAAATTTAAAAATTTTATTTATGCAATAAAATAGATTTAAACTTTGAAACAAGACATTTGAGTTGTAGGAGATATCATGAAGTGATCATCAGTTGTCTTCTTGATCATTCTTCAAAAAGGAGAAGAGATTAGCCATTATGAAGGTGTGCTTTAACCTTAATAAGATGATAGCCATCAATGTTAATGTCATCATCAAGTAATGATTTTGGTGAGCATTAATTTTGTTGGATATGAAAGATGGTGACCTTATTGATGTAGATATTTTTGCATAAGTGTTAAGAGATTGTGTTTATTGTGTTAATCTAGTTGTCTCTAGAAATTGTTTATGTATTTTTGCACATTTTTCATGTGGATTAGGAAGTTTTGAAAACCGTTTTGTGGTTAGGTGGTTAGGAAAACCGTTAAGTTGTTAGTTAGTTTTATTTTCAGAAAAATGTGATGTATTTGCTTATAAATTAAATCAGAAAATGTAGAGGGTGTGTGAACTACTAAAAAAATTCCTCCATTTTTGTTAGCGTTTAAAGTTTGGTTTTGAAAATCAACATTTGGTATCAGAGCGAAGGTGTCAAAGAAATGGCCGGAAATGATGGAGATCCATCTAAGTCACTTGCTGTCATCAAACCGATGGCAAGAGGAGCCTCAATCCCGATTCAATTTCCAACGTTAAGTGAAACGAACTACAGCATATGGGCTGTCAAGATGAAGATAATCTTGCGTTCACTAGGAGTATGGTCAGTGATTGAAGGTGAAGAAAAAGACGATGACAAAGATCAAGGCGCCATGGTAGCCATTTCTCAAGCCGTGCCGGATGACGTGATGATGGTAATCGCGGAGAAAAAGACGGCAAAGGAGGCTTGGGACGCACTCAGGGAGATGCGAGTCAGCGAAGATCGCGTTAAGAAGGCACGCGTACAGGTTCTGAAACGACAACTAAACAAGTTACACATGGAGGATTCAGAGACAATAAACGAATTTTCCATGAAGCTTACCACGCTGGTGGGTGAGATCCGCTCACTGGGCACGAAGTTCGACGACAGTGAAGTTGTTGAAAAATTGTTCAGTGCAGTTCCAGATAGATTTCTCCAAATTATTGGAACAATCGAACAATTTGGCGATACTGAGAAGATGCCGGTTTCCGAGGCGATAGGTCGTCTCAGAACCTTCGAGGAAGGGCTTAAAGGGCGATTGCACTCAAAGGGTAGTGGAGAACAGTTACTCCTTACCCAGGCCGAGTGGGAGGCAAGAATCTCAAAGGCAAAGAAAGATGAAGGTTCCAACAACAACAAAAAAGGAGGACGTCACGGGAGAGGACGTGGTCGTGGGCGTGGATATGGTGGAGGTCGAGGTGAAGACCGAAAGCCACGTAACTTCGACAAATCCAAGGTTAAGTGTTTCAATTGTAATGAATATGGTCATTTTGCAAAAGAGTGTCCCAAACCAAACCGAAGAGAAAAAGCAAACCTTGTTGCAACGCAAACCGAAGATGAACCAGCATTGTTGATGACAAAAATTTGTGTTCTCAGCCACGCAATACAGAACGAGCAGGTGTTATTGCATGAAGACAAGGTGGTGTCAAAGTTTAAAAACACCCGAGAGAAGGCTTGGTATTTAGATACTGGTGCAAGTAATCACATGACCGGTTGTATTGAAAAATTTGCTGAAATTGACACGACAATTAAAGGGTCGGTCAAATTTGGGGATGGCTCGACTGTAGAAATCCAAGGAAGAGGTTCGGTTTTGTTTGAAGGCTTCGCAGGTGAACATCGAATACTTACTAATGTCTACTACATCCCGATGTTGAAAAGCAACATAATAAGTCTTGGCCAGTTAGATGAGAACGGATGCAAAGTTGAGGTTGAAGGAAGTGTTATAACTATTTTAGACAGATCACAAAAGCTACTAGCAAAAGTGAACAGGTCAAGCAACTGATTATATATGTTTAACATAGCACCAGCTCTCCCCGAATGCCTTCTGGCTAGGAGCAAAGAAGAAGCATGGCGATG
>JXCR01139128.1:187334-202330 GCA_002079205.1 Phalaenopsis hybrid cultivar
TGTGGTGACACGAGATGCAGTGTTCGAGGAGAAGAAGAAGTGGGAGTGGAGTAAATCTCCAGTAGCAGGTACAGGATCAGCAAGGAAAACTCTTACAGCACATTATTTTACCATAGCAGATGCATCTGATACGACAAATCAAGAAGATAAAGAGACATTCAACGGTTCTGGTATTGATATCAGAAATTCTGGTATGGATTTCCCACAGCCGACACGGGATCAAACTGATAACCAATACCAGCATGCTTCACCAGTGATGAACATCTGTTTCAGATCCTGATTCATTGACACCACACACTCCAGATACAACTTTTGATGCTCTTGATGGTNCCTAGGAGTTCAGCTCAAGCTCAAAATTATCGGCATACTCTTGCGTGAACTCCTTTCTGAGATTTATTGTACTATTTTATTTTCCTTTCCAGGCATGCAATCTTGTAATTGTTTTCTATAGTCAGTTATTATTATTTTCTTTATGGAATTGCAGTTGAAGTCATACTTTCTTGCAGGCTGCAAAATCATTTAATGAAGGGAGATCAACTCTGGAAAATTTTGTTTTTAAGCTCAAGGCTGCAGTTGGTTTGCAAGTTTTGGTAGNACTCAAGGAAATGTGTAAAGCTAACATCTAGTTTGAAATAAACTAGATTGTCATCTCAGCCATTTTAGGCATTAACGAGCAGTGATTGAAAATCAAAACGAGATGCAAATTATAAGTTATGTTGCTTATATTAATTTGTGAGCAATTTTTCACCCGAATTTTAATGACATAATATTCAGGAAAATTTACTCCGCTAGCGCACAATTCTTATGAATTTACAGACCAGCCAACTTTCATATTTACATGCCGAGTACTTTGGTGTTTTAAACTTATGCATAAAAATGTGTATTTCATCCTTAAAACTTGCTCTTTTTTTCTTCCCTAGCTGTTCGATTAGGTATGAATCCACGAACAAAACAAGATTCAACGTCTTTTCAAGTTGTGGTGAGCATGAATCATCCCACAAACAAGAAGAAGAGATACATGAGAAGCATAACCAAGGCACAGAGGGGTAACCAACAATATGGATTGCACTAGATAGTTCATAAGCTAGTAGATCGTTAAGTTGAATTAAAAATTTAAATGATTATAAGGGAAACTTTATCACAAGAAATAAGAAAATAACCACTTTCGTCACAAATGGTGGCTCTAGTACAATGAAGAAGAGGACTCAACTTTGAAATCAAGAAGTCTCTATCGCATGTTCTGGTGTGGATGATGACAGTTACTACCCTGATCGTGTAGGCTCAAACCTATCCGAATAAGAAAGAAGGAGGGTCAAGTTCCCCATGAATACAAGTTGTAGAATACCTTATATGGAGAGATTAGATTCTTAAGACAACACACTTCTTTCAGAGTCGATAACTTGCATGAGGAGGATGAATGACGTTATGAAGTTTTAATTATTCTTTATCACTTTGAAGGAATCAGCACAGAGATGTTTCAATAGTCCGCCGCTTGGAGTGATTACCTCCAACATGAACTTTAAATGCATATTTGCAGCACAATTTTCCCATGCTCAGATATTGCATAAGAGTTTGTAAGCTCTTCAATGAATTTATTAAGAATTAGTTGAGACGTTACAAGCTTGTATTACTCATTTCTAGAGAAATATGTTAGAAGTTTGAGACCTTGAACTAGCCATTGCTCATGCCACATTGGCCCAAGAGTGGAGAGAAGATTATTTTCACTATACACTTTGCCTACAACACCCAGAGACCTTAGCCAAGTTGTTAGAAGTGTCCAACAATCACATCTTAGTGGAAGAATATAATTCACTTATTGAAATTGGAGACACGACCACTAAAGAGAAATTTCAATTAAATTAGTAGTTAAACAATTCACCCAGTGCGACCCTTAATGAGGTTGAATTTTATAAAATGTCAACCATTTCCTTTTAGGGAAAGGATGCATTTTCGTAAAATATGATTTTTTTCGATGGAGTGATGACCAAATGCGACATTATATATGCAAGCATATTTATATCTTAAGTGATATATAGTGAATCAAATATCGTTCTTATGAGAATTTACATGAAAAATTACAAAATTACTGTATAATTTATTTTTTTGTTATATTTACCCCCACAAAATTGTATAAAATGATAAAAATTTTGATGCTACAAAATTAAATCTTAAGAAAGTAAATCAAAGTATATTTATAAGAAATAATAATTTAAGTTCTTATGCTTAGGTCCTACAATTTGGCTAAGTCATTTTGATTGTTAAATTATCAACATACACTAGAAGCTCTCAATAAGTTATAGTAGCTAACGGGTTTGCTTTCAAGGTTAGGTATGTTATGCAAATGGTGTACAACTTCAACTTTGTGCATTATATTAAAGTTTTCAAGTGAAAAAGAAAATTCTTGCATTAAGCTAGAATATAAAACAACAAAAACTATTTATTAACTATGGGAAGGAGAGATTTACTTATGGATGACAGCACTTGATCATCATACAATGGCCTCAAAAGATGAAAACTTAATCCATGTTCTAAAGGCTTCCTTAATGCACCAATATTTACTCTTTAGAAAAGTCTCCAATAGGGTTAATATTAGATTATATTGGTGTGGGTTTGAATTTAGAATGACAAGTTAAGGTGCTAACCTTTTAATGAGAAGAAATACATAAAAATTTAATGAAATTGATTTGTAGTTGAAAGATCAATCATAACATTAAAATCCAAATGAAGCAATAATCTATCAAGGGTTAATAGACCTTTAGGCTACCTTTTTTATGGCAAGTTCTTTATGGAGCTTAAGAGAGTTTAATATGAAGCGATATGATTGGTATAAGTATTCCAAAGAAGCTTTAAGATGTTATGATAAGATTGTATGGATACTAAGGAATTATGATTTTAGTGTATTATTAGATCGAGATAAGTGAATGATGGATGGATTATGGTAGTTTTATGTTAATTTGCTAAACTTGGAGAATATGAGAGAAGTGTTGGATCTTGGACAAAAACTCTGAAACATCTAAGAGAGATAGAAAGATTAAGACAAAGTTGAAAGCATACGTAACAAAAGTAAAATACTTAATAAACCCTAATTGAGAAGAATACTTCTCTAATAATACTTATTATTTATTTCAATTCTATTCTCATAAAATGCATGATATTTATAGCCATTGCATTAAATAAGGTGATAAGAAATCATAACGTGCTCAAATTACAATAAAAACACTTTGGAATTTAAATTTTGACTTAATAAAGTGATATTTGACATTTGCAAGTATCTAATTCAATTTATTTTAGTTCCTAGATGATGGGAAAGCAATTTAAACTATTCAAAAAATGGCTTTTAATGCTTTGATGACTTAACAAAATGTGGTGGCAATGGTAGGCGATGTTATTATGTACCCTAGTTAAACTAAAGCTTGTCACAATTTAAATTTTCAATTTTTTATATTATAACATTAAAAATGTTCATCTACTACTTCAAATAAAAAATAAAATTTAAACTAATAAAATTAAAAATTATAAGAAATTAATATATAAAAGCAGTTTTGGATTGATGACTGTTGTGTGTTAAGTCATCTTAGTGGGAATCACTTAACCCATCACAAAACTAGAACTAATGTGAAACTATTATCTTCTAGTTGAACATCTGATTAATTTTCTTCAGATCTTCAAAATAGAGTGGAAATTAACATATCTGGTTTGTTACGTGGAGATCACTTAACACACCACAAGACTAAAACAAATATTAAACTATTATTTTCTAGCAATTTTCTCTGAGGTGGTCACTAGTAATAATGATGAATAATATTCTAAAACCATGCAATGTTTTTTTTGGGATAATTACATACATGGAACCCAAAACTTTGCTATGTACAAAATCTAGCACTCGTGTAATATTTTTGAACTACTAAACTGATGTATTTATACATGTAACGATAAGATCATTATAAATATGATAAAAATGAAAATTATGGGTTGGTGTTTTATCATGAACTTTGATATTTGAGGGAGAAATTGGAATTGGATGAAAGAGGGTCCAAGATTTGTAAATAGCAATCTTTTCGGTGTTATGTATGTAAACATCCCTTATTTTACCCATGCTCTTCTGAGACAAATACCATCATTTGTTAGGCCTTTAGATGAATATTTCTTTGTAATTTTTCTAATTTCATATGTTAATATATATGTTTCACAAACATTCCTTTATAAAAATAACAAGCTTTAAATATTTTGTATTTTTCATATGTGTCTAATATAGTTAGCCTAGAGGCTATATTCCAAGTTAAGGGTAATGAAAAAAAATTCATGAAACTTTATTTATTTTAGGTTTTAAGTTTTGGTTCATAATTTAAATTATAAGTTATGGTGGTAGACAATAATAAAATTCACAAAAAAAAAAAAAAATTATCTATGGTTTTTTGTAATAGTGTTATTATTGAGTTTATTAACACTAAACAATGAATGGTCTTTATAGGATTAGTGAAGGGGGTTGAACAAAACTCTCATAGGATCAATGGTATTTATAATAAGATGCAGTTACTAAAATATGTTTTTGAAACAAATATTAGAGTTTGTAGGTCTTTAAATCAATGATAACCTTTAGATATTACTACTAAAAATCATTTAGGGAAGATAAGCTTTAGATGTTTTCCACGTGGAGTTTGATATTTAATTAAAGGTTTCTTTTTAAGTTTTCTCTTATAATTAGAAAGCCTTAAGAAAATAATTGTTGGTAATGATTGCATGGATACATAGAAAAATTATAGATAGAAAAAAATCTACTAATAATCATTATGAATCATTATGATTACATTAATATGAATGTTCTTTTAAAGCTATAGTCAGAGTTTCTTCTAATTAGTGACCCACTTCATATGCAATCAAGGTATGAATAAATTAAATAGAGGAATAATTTGCTAACTACAATCATGCTTAAGATGTTTTCCTTTTAATGTCATAATTGATGTTGCCCATTAGTTTTTACTTCATATAAATACAATAAACAATGAATGGAAAAGGGATATACATATTATAACTATTCCTTGGATGTTGGCATGAAAACTTTTGGAAACTTTTAGCTAGGTTTATCCTCTAGCCCAAAATTGCTTAACCTATATAACACTAAATTGCTACATGTTAAAATAATTATAATAATATAGAGACCTTATGGTCTTAGCATTATATGAAGATTTTGCATAAACACATATAAGATAAGTTGGGAATAACTCATAAAAGATAAAAGTTTTTTTATCGGAAAAGCTTAAGAAAAAATATAGCATAGTAGAAATGAATACACTACTATATCATAAGTTATAAGGCATGTCCTCCCCCAAAGTTTAAAAAAATTATTTATACAATAAAATAGATTTAAACTTTGAAACAAGACGTTTGAGTTGTAGGAGATATCATGAAGTGATCATCAGTTATCTTCTTGATCATTCTTCAAAAAGGAGAAGAGATTAGCAATTATGAAGGTGTTCTTTAACCTTAATAAGATGATAGCCATCAATGTTAATGTCATCATCAAGTAATGATTTTGGTGAGCATTAATTTTGTTGGATATGAAAGATGGTGACCTTATTGGTGTAGCTATGTTTGCATAAGTGTTAAGAGATTGTGTTAGCCTTTTCAGCAATGATATACATTACTATTGTTGGTAATGACAATATTAACATTGACAAGAGCTAGAATTTAGGATGATTGTAGAAGTCAACTTTATTAGCCTTAGAATGTGTAAATATTATTATATATAAAAAAAAAGTGTTGGCTTTGTTGGCATCGTTTGACATCATTATTCATGTCAATAATATAAAACAGATATGCATGCTTTGGTGGGTGTTAGAATAGTAGTTAAAAATTTGTATCATTTATGTCGGTGATGATGAACCTCAATATTATATGTGATGGTAGAAAATCACCCTGATAAAATTAATAGCCAATATAATTAGTGTTGATGGCATGCATCAATCTCATAGGATTCAATTGGCATCTATGTTATATGTAATAATGGGTAGTAATATTATGGCCACATCAACAATGATAATTAACATCGAAAAAGTGATGCCAAAAATTTATTTGAAGCAATCGGTAGTCACATAAGTATAAATCTCAATCAAGTCATACACAGAATTAAAGTTCACATAATGGTACAATGAAGAAATTTGTTAATTTTTCTAAAGGAAAAACTTCTAGTTTACTAAACCACTAAGCCTTTTTGAAGTGTTCCGGGTTGCAAAGGTTTAATGGGTTCTAAATTTCTAATGCATAAATAATAAAATGGAACTAAAGTTGCTGGAGTTTCTCAAAGGTAAAAGACCCATATTTCTATGACACCAATCAAATGCTAGACCATGAACGCCCCAACAAAATAAAATGAAATAAAATACTACAAGAAGATTTTAAAGTACTTATAATACAGAGAGTAAAGCCTGATGATGACAGAAGAACAGAAAAAATAGAACAGTGCTACTTATGAAATATCAACTTGCAGACTGCTCTTGCACGAGCAGTGATGAAGATACCTTTCCTTAGTTTTCCAGAGATATTGATAAATTTGAAGTTTTTTCTTGAACAAAACTTGAAGAACAAGGATGTGGCACAGAACCAATAACAATTGAATGAGTGCTAGTGTTTCATGTTGCTGTTGTCAGTGGTAGAAGATGTATCGGTTGCCTTTGGAGGTAGAGGCCTTCCAATCTCTATGATTCCCTCAAGCCTTTGCGCCGCCTTTCCAATCAAAGGGGTCTGAGATGACTGCTCTTGGATGCACCAGAAGGTTGTCTGAACTGCACTTTCCAGTTGTTTCTGTTGTCCTAATTTTTCTGTCAGTCTTTTCCTTAACTTATATCCAATCTCATCATGACATAAGATNTCACTGCCTTTCCAATCAAAGGCCTCTGAGATGACTGCTCTTGGATGCACCAGAAGGTTGTCTGAACTGCACTTTATAATTGTTTCTGTTGTCCTAATTTTTCTGTCAGTCTTTTCCTTAACTTATATCCAATCTCATCATGACATAAGATTTTCCTTCTATTGTCACCACATAACTGAATTGAACTCAAATAGGATATAATTTGAACCATAAGCTGAAACTTGAGCTATATTTCATTTTTCATTTTGCACTTTATATTATGTTTAGAAATTGCAAATTATGAAAGTAAAATTGTAGATATTAGATGATAAAAATTGTGTAAATTTTTTTATCTTTCTGAGGCTATGATCATGCAATTCCATTAGGAAATATGTTTCATGGAAAAAAATTGAAATATTCAGTTTAGTCTTCATCNTGAAAACCGTTAAGTGGTTAGTTCGTTTTATTTTTAGAAAAATGTGATGTATTTGCTTATAAATTAAATCAGAAAATGTAGAGGGTGTGTGAACTACTAAAAAAATTCCTCCATTTTTGTTAGCGTTTAAAGTTTGGTTTTGAAAACCAACAGTGTTAGCCTTTTCAGCAATGATATACATTATTGTTGTTGGTAATGACAAAATTAACATTGACAAGAACTAAAATTTAGGATGATTGTACAAGTCAACTTTATTAGCCTTAGAATGTGTAAATATTATTATAAAAAAAAGTATTGGCTTTGTTGGCATCATTTGACATCATTATTCATGTCAATAATATAAAACAGCTATGCATGCTTTGGTGGGTGTTAGAATAGTAGTTAAAAATTTGTATCATTTATGTTGGTGATGATGAACCTCAATATTATGTGAAATGGTAGAAATTCACCCTGATAAAATTAATAATCAATATAATTAGTGTTGATGACATGCATCAATCTTATAGGAACGTCTATGTTATATGTAATAATGGGTAGTAATATTATGGCCACATCAATAATGATAATTATCATCGAAAAAGTGATGCCAAAAATTTATTTGAAGCAATCGGTAGTCGCATAAGTATAAATCTCAATCAAGTCATACACGGAGTTAAAGTTCACATAATGGTATAATGAAGAAATTTGTTAATTTTTTCTAAAAGAAAAACTTCTAGTTTACTAAACCTCTAAGCCTTTTTGAAGTGTTTCGGGTTGCAAAGGTTTAATGGGTTCTAAATTTCTAATGCATAAATAATAAAATGGAACTAAAGTTGTTGGAGTTTCTCAAAGGTAAAAGAGCCATATTTCTATGACACCAGTCAAATGCTAGACCATGAACACCCCAACAAAATAAGATGAAATAAAATGCTACAAGAAGATTTTAAAATACTTATAATACAGAGAGTAAAGCCTGATGATGACAGAAGAATCCAAAAAATAGAACAGTGCTACTTATGAAATATCGACTTGCAGACTGCTCTTGCACGAGCAGTGATGAAGATACCTTTCCTTAGTTTTCCAGAGAAAGTAATAAATTTGAAGTTTTTTTCTTGAACAAAACTTAAAGATTAAGGATGTGGCACAGAACCAGTAACAATTGAATGAGTGCTAGTGTTTCATGTTGTTGCTGTCAGTGGTAGAAGATGTATTGGTTGCCTTTGGAGGTAGAGGCCTTCCAATCTCTATGATTCCCTCAAGCCTTTGCGCTGCCTTTCCAATCAAAGGCCTCTGAGATGACTGCTCTTGGATGCACCAGAAGGTTGTCTGAACTGCACTTTTCAATTGTTTCTGTTGTCCTAATTTTTCTGTCAGTCTTTTCCTTAACTTATATCCAATCTCATTATGACATAAGATTTTCCTTCTATTGTCACCAAATAGCTGAATAGAACTCAAATAGGCTATAATTTGAACCATAAGCTGAAATTTGAGCTATATTTCATTTTTCATTTTGTACTTTATATTGTGTTTAGAAATTGCAAATTATGAAAATAAATTTGTAGATATTAGATGATAAAAATTGTGTAAATTTTTTTATCTTTCTGAGGCTATGATCATGCAATTCCATTAGGAAATATGTTTCATGGAAAAAAATTGAAATATTCAGTTTAGTCTTCATCTAATCATTTTTGTTTTCATTTCAAATTTGCATCTTATTTAATCAAAATTATAGAAAATCAAATCATAAAAGCTTTAATTTTTTTTAGCTTCTAATGTGACCAATATCATGCAATTCAATCAAAAAAAAAGTGCAATATATTATTATTTTTTTTAGCTTTTTTAGCTCGTTGTTTGCGAACAACTCATGTTCGGCTAGTTAAGTAACTCGTGTTTTGCTCATTCGTTAAGCCTAATGAGTCGAATACAAACAATTTTTTATGCTCGAAATGTAAATAAGCCGACAAGAACAAAAGTTGGTCTCTCGTGTTTGACTGGAATTGGTTCATGTATATATTTATATATAAAAAAAATAAATATTCATAAGTTTAATTATTATAAATTATAATTTAATTAATTTTTTTATACAAACAGTTCTTTTAGAAAATTTATTATTTTAATTTTATTTAAAAAATTAATTATTATAATAATTTTATATTCTAACGAGTTNAAAAAAATTTTACTATAAATAAAAAAATTATTTAAATGAGAAAGATAATTTAATATTACAGAATAATATTTTAAAAATATATACTCTTGTATATCCAAGTCTATTTGAGAAAGAAATACTCAAAATTTTAATAAAAAAATTTATCGTTGTATGAGGGTTGCATGAGCGACCGTGAGTTCCAAATCCCAAACCTCTATCATTTATTTATGAAAATGAGTGACAAAGGCACAAAGGGTGTCGCCTTATCTCTGGCGAAGCTGGAGGAGAGCCTGCGAGCTCTAATGTAATTTTTGTGCTCTAACAATTTGTGCAATGATTATTGACTTGAAGTCTAAAAATAACATGATCACTTCTACTGGTAGTCCGTTGAACCACCAGAAAGTTGGGTCCCTCAGCGTGGTGTAGAAGAGTTGGCATTTTAATGCGTCATTGAACTTGAGCAGACATACCGTCAACTTGAACGAAGCGATGTGATCACTCGAGTCTATCTGTCCCTCGTAAGATTCAAGTGTCATAGACACGACATTGGAGATCTGCCACTAAAATGCATTCTCTGACTAGTGCAGCACATCAGTACACCCAATCCGGTGTCTATCGATCGACGCCGACTAAACACTATCAAGATATTAGGTTTCATCCTCTTTATTATACTCTTTTATTGATATGTGGTTGTTAGCTAGCTCCAACAACTCATCGAGAGTCTTAGATTGATGTAATTCTAGGGCGTAAAAAAAAATGTTCTTCATTTAATCACCGTGTGAGGGCTGCATGAGCTACCGTGGGTTCCAAATCACAAACCTCTAAAATTTTCTTATGGAAATGAGTGACAAAGGCACAGAACTTGAGAAAACATACTGTTGACTCGAAAAATGTGGTGTGATCAGCCGAGTCTATCTATCCCTCATAAGATTTAAGTGTCAATCTTGAGTTATTCCGGTAGCTTGGCATCAGAGATCTACCGAGAGAATGCAATCTCTTACTAATGTGACTTGTCAATACACCCGACCCAATACCTATCAATCAGTTCGGACCCAACACTATCAAGATACTAAATTTCATCCTCTCTTTCTAAGGTAGAGGGACTCTTTAGTCGTTAGGTGTCGGAACATCCTATCGAGATATTTGATCATGCTCTTGATTCAACGCACCTCTGACCATTTCTAACATATTATCCTTCACGTCATGGATTTGTTGGACGAAAAATCTTTGGTGCACTCCAAGTTATCATCAGACACTCTATTTTGAGGTATTTCTCCTTGCATGACTCCTCTTTTTATTGGTGATATGATCCATACTCACTACATCTCAATATGTTGAATTCGAAAATGTCTGTGAATCACACTCAATGAATAGTGTAAATGAGGGGGGAGAGAGAGAGAGAGAGAGAGAGAGATTAACAATAATGAACAATGATAAATTGTGTCAACTTCATAAAATGATTCTCATATTTATATAGGAGATGGTACAATAGTGATATAATATTTTTACCCTCGTTTGGAAGGGGTCTGTACTAAGGTGTTTATGGTATTTTACAAATGTGGGCTTATTGTCGGCTGCTTTCTACCTCTGCTGGCTAAGCTTTGTTGACTTCAGCTCGACAAGGTCAGCTCAGACGGTGGATCTAGCATGATTGACTATCTTCCATCCCTAGTGAGAAGTCATTAGGGTCTGCACCGAAAGGTCGAAGGTACTTTGTAGAACTGAATCTTTCTTTAGATTGGCTCAAGGTAGAGCTGACTTTCTTGTAGTGGACAACTCGAATGCTCTCTTGTCTTGTTCCTAGTAGCATGATTTGTGCTCGAATCATCTAATTGTCTTCTTGTCCTTCTTGTGGCTTGGTCGGTTTCCACTAGTTGGCTTGGCTCGCATGACTTAGCCATTCAGTCAAGGAGGCCTCACGTTCTCTTGGCAATGGTTCTGCCTCTATCATCCTCTTCTATTCTATACTGTTAAATTTCTTTAATATTGGTATAGACATCTTTTTTATGTACAATACAATTAAAAGGGCCTCTGGTAAGTAAGTCAAGAATTTTTTACAAGCCATTTTTCAACATAGCATATGTTGCTCCAATTCTCAAGGCTATCGGAATATTTTCACGTAAATTTATTTATTTCACTTAAATGAATAATTCAATCATCAAATATCAAAATAAAATGTTTTCAATCTTCAAAATTCATTATATTTCCTTCTTATTTCAAAATTTATTCTCCTAAGATATCATCATGATAAGAAAGGCATGGGAGAAGACCATTAAAGCATTCAACATGCAGCGAGGCCTAAAGAAGCCTAATACAAACTAAATTGGCGATACTAAAGAGTTTTGTTTCTCAATGTGCATGATATTGAATGAGATAACCTTATTATATATTAGGATAGTGAAGAATGGTATAAGATCTCAAAGATCAATTCTATCAACTAACCCACTTCGAAAGAATGGGTCGGCAGGAAACAATTAGCATGCTTCACAACTTTGTTCACATGTCATATGGTAATAAGCAAGGTTGTGAAAATTGGATTGGAGGTTGACTAGAAGGAAGTTGGAGATCCAAAAGTTGAGCAGAGGCTGAGAACTAACGCAACTCAGGTTGAGAGAATCATGCCGTTCATATCCTTGCTTGCCGAAGATAAGATATGACAAATAGTATATGCTACTGCACTCTTAAGATTTATCTAAATCACAATCCAGTAATGTTCAGGATGTGTTGCTATGTTACATGATGATCTACATACAAAACATCAAACCATTCTCTCACAGAGTGGGTGCCAAAATTTTCAGGAATGATATACGTTAGAAAGATTTTACTATTCTATTTTTCTTCAAAAGAATGGATCGGCTTGGTTGAATACCAATCGATTCTATTCTATTTTTCTTGCACAACCGTTGACAGGAAAATTGAATAGAATTGTTCATGCCTCTGTGAGATTGAAAGAATCTGCTATCTTATACAACTCCTCTCTGACAGTTGGCCATGATGATTCAGGTACCTGAGCATTAAGAGTGAAGAGCTTTCCACTGCGTGCGGTGCAAACTGCAACATTATGGCGTCGGAATGATGGACTTTCAACTGAAAACTCCAATTTGTAGTAGTTCACTTTCATAGACGGATCCTGCCTAAGGGTTGCATCTAGAAGGGATGCTCGCACATCTGCTCCACGTCTAGATGCAGCTATCTTCCTGAGCACAGATTCCCCCACCATCTTAGGGCTGCCAAATGCCTCAATTCTAGAACAAAATTTAATTGTAAATTAGGTGCCATGATGAATTACACTAATTTCATGCTAAACTGACAAGTGCATTACACAATTTGATTGGGTATATAAAATAGAACTGTTAAAACATACGAGAAATCACGAGGTACTGGGGAAATGATGACGCTGACATTGAGCTCCCCAGAGGACCCTGGTAGTGCGAATGCAACAGCTGGTTCATTCGGGCCACGAAATATCCGTGAAGTCGGTCTTCCACCACCTAGTGCTGGAGGTTCTATGGATCTTTGAGATTCAGCAATATCTGCAGCTCTATTCAACACTGACTGGTCTCCAACCCATTCTGCTGGGAATATGAACTCTGCAAGAAATAGAAAAAAATAAAAAAAAGTTTATCAGTGACATGTGATTTGGAGACAATAACACAAATTACAACAACCAAATCATGTTGAGAAGATGCTACAAACCTTTATTATATTCAAGCATATTAAAATCCTTTCTAGCTGGTAAGTATTAAGATAGATAACAACAATAAAAAAAATTGTAAATGATTGATTTCTTATACTCACTTCACTCCACAATCTAATGTCCATCGACAGAAGAGTGATTCTTAGCAATTATGCATTCTTATATTATGCAGGGTAATAACTTGGTAGGACGTGGTCCATAAGNGTTTATCAGTGACATGTGATTTGGAGACAATAACACAAATTACGACAACCAAATCATGTTGAGAAGATGCTACAAACCTTTATTATATTCAAGCATATTAAAATCCTTTCTAGCTGGTAAGTATTAAGATAGATAACAACAATAAAAAAATTGTAAATGATTGATTTCTTATACTCACTTCACTCCACAATCTAATGTCCATCGACAAAAGAGTGATTCTTAGCAATTATGCATTCTTATATTATGCAGGGTAATAACTTGGTAGGACGTGGTCCATAAGTAGCAGTATCATTCTTTCAAAAGAATCAATGAATGATGAAGGTTCATCTGAACAAATTAATCATCTTCTAAAACCTAGAACACAAAAGTACAATCAATAGCAGCAATTGTTTAATCATGCAGAAACCTCCAGGCCACAGTTACAGTTAGCTCCAGTGGTGGAACCAGAGTGGGGCTAAGGGGGGCAACTTAGACACATAACTGCAAGAGATGAACAACAGATTTTAAAAAAAATTATAAAAATATTAAATTTTCACTTCTACATTAGATCCTCGAGATGTATATCAATCGATCAAATTTGATGATATCTATCAACATGCAAATAAATTCTATCATAAAGACTTCATAGATACAGAAAAGCTTCACTTTAAAATTCAATTAGAGTACTTTAAAATTGAAACTCATCAGAAATAAATCATTTAGAATCTCTCAAAAAACTTCTAATTTATATCAAATATTGGCTGAGATAAGAAAATCAGTTATATATCATCTCATTGATCATTTAATTAGATTGATTTTAACATTGTTTATTTCGACATAAATAACTAAATGCGTATTTTTAACCAAAAAAAAATGATATTATAACGGATTTCAATATAGAATAAATGATCAATGATTTTAATGTCATGAAGAAGTGTTAGACACAATTCAAGATATCTATTCATAACAACTAGATTATAGGATATTTTAGTTTATTTAATAAGTTATTATCAATAATTTTTTTCATTTCATTTTATTTATTTTATTAATTTGTTTTAAAATAGATAAAATTGTCATTATAGTATATTTTAATTGATTTTTAGTTTCCTCTCTCACCCCCACCCTACTTGAAATTCTGGCTTCGCCACTGGTTAGCAGTTGTTGTTTAATGAAGCTTTTAACATTGTCTATGAAGTAAATCGACTGCCATTGAAGGTCTCCATAGATAAATCAGTCAGTAAGTTCACAAGAAGTTGTCAAAACAAAACAATGCAATCCAACTATAAGCTTTTGTTTAAATTGAAGAGAGAGTGCGGAAATCAAATGAAATCCTATCAGTATTTCTTGAAATCCTACCATCCAAATACAATCTGGCAGTTTAGAGAAATTAAATCCAAAATGCATTTCTTTTTTTTAATAACACGCTCCAATCCTTCACACACTCATACAATGCATTTACTTGGGGCAAAGGCAAAGCGATGGAACTCACCAAACCCTTGATCGGGATCGTAGCAACGGGTGAAGCCTTGAACAGGATAAAGAACGTCAAGACGAAGCTCCCGGGCGGCCTCCGGCAATAACCCAAGCAGGAAGCTGGTCAGGCCGCCGAAGTTGGCGCCCACTGCAATCAGCGAGGCTGCCATCGTGCCGGAGAGGAGCCGGCGGCGGAAGAAAGCCGCGAGTGGTGGAAATTGATTCGCCGGCGATC
>JXCR01139128.1:213058-240677 GCA_002079205.1 Phalaenopsis hybrid cultivar
TAAAATAAACATATATTAAGGAAAATAGCAGCATATATGCTCTACTGTAGTAACTGATGCAAACTGCACGTGTGGTTATTTACTATCCTATTAGCGGTAAAATAATCTAGAAGAAAATGCCAAGCTAATTTGTACGTAAGGGTATAAAGAGATCAAATGATTCTGGCCACCCAATGACCGGATCAAGTTGGCTTTTGCATGCCTAGACAAGCTCATAAGGTTATATTATCTAGGCTTAAGAAAAGTATTCAGCATTGCTCTTTTATTTCTTTTTGGGCAGGGCAAGCACTCAAACCCGGCTCTATGAGCTATTGTACTTTGTTTCCAACCAATATGCTACAAGTTCGAGCACTGTTCAACATCTCTCTTGCCATCCAGAAATTTTTTTTCCCTTAAGAAATAAAAGTTCAAATAATATCTTGAAAGCCAGAGTAAATAATTAACAAAAAGGTTTAAACATGAACATGACATGAATATACTGAAAACAGAGTTAAGGTAAAAAGATACTCGGAGGTGCATCTGGCTGTGGAGATGTAAGTACAGTCTAAATCTTCGTATAAACCCTTCTAGAAAGATCATAGACAACTCTTAGTGAAAGAAAACTATACAAAAAGACTGAAGTTCAGGGAACAGAAATGTGCAAACTGTGTAATGGAAAAAAGGTGCAAAATATAACAAACTTCACGCAAGACTCAATAGGAAATAAGGAAAATAAAATATTAAGCCAGCCTTAAATAATAAAGATATGACAAATAATAACTATGGAAGATCTATCAATAGTAATTTCCCAATCACAAAGTGGTCAGGAAAATCTTGATTTAATGGACATGCTAGGCCTTCAACTACAAAATTATGAGTGGAAATGGAGAAGTTGGGCGTGTGGAAATGAAGTGGAAAATAGCTGGTGAAGATACTGAGTTATCAATCAGTTAACTTTAAATCATTTTATTATTGATTGTTTGTGTTCGAGTGCAATAAATTGAGCAACATGCCCATGCCCAATATTAGATGCCAGAAGGATTCCAGAATATTGCATTAATAACGTTCGATATCCAACCTGGTTTATTTAAGATTAAAATCATTATTTCAAATGTTTGATAATGCATCAGAAAAATTAAATACAAATTATTTAGACTGATATTCATTAAGATCGGTCAAGTTCCCAAATTAGGCGAGAACATGATGGCACATCATATACTGCTTAACATAACAACTGTTTACATGTTTCTATTTATGTTCTTGCAAAGTATAAAATCAGCTATTGATTTGTACGGGGGCATCGGAATAAAAGTGTGACATTGTTTTCAAAAACGTTTGCAGCCATAAAGCAACTAGATGAATGGTGCCCTGGTATATGTATCGACATGCACATGCATAGGTGGTCAGACAACATCTATGACCACAGCATTTCTTATAGGATACAATTGCTGCTTTTGCAAAAATCACTATCCCCTTGTAAATGTGGTGTACAATACCTTATCACGTCCCTCCAAGCCAGGATTCACAACATAGATTAATTTTTGGAGATTCATAGACACGAGATATATGTGAGAAACTGTGATGCAAATGTTCATACAGAATCAATGGCACAGAATAATTTGTGGAGAATTAAATTGTAAGAAATTTGCTCGAGTTTCAAGTTCCTAAAAACAACATTAACTTGTTGATCATAAAAACTGATGCATAAAAGAGCCATACCATAAAAATATCTCCCACACATCATTAAACATTTACATGAAAGGGGAGAGGCCATAACATTCGTTCATTCATCCTATCAAGACAAGCTGCACGATAGTTAACATGGAGGAAGGAAGGAAGAAGTGTGAAAGAGTCCAAAGCAACCTTAAAGCGATTAGAGAGTGGAGTCCAATTCATGTCTTTAAATAAGGGAACAATGATAGCAAAATATACCAAAGCGGGCAATGTGTTGCTTTATGAAGCTAGATTNAAAATTTTTTTTCCCTTAAGAAATAAAAGTTCAAATAATATCTTGAAAGGTAGAGTAAATAATGAACAAAAAGTTTTAAACTTGAACATGATATGAATATACTGAAAACAGAGTTAAGGTAAAAAGATACTCGGAGGTGCATCTGGCTGTGGAGATATAAGTACAGTCTAAATCTTCGTAAGAAACCTTCTAGAAAAATCATAGACAACGTTTAGTTAAAGAAAACTATACAAAAAGGCTGAAGCTCAGGGAACAGAAATGTGCAAACTGTGTAATAGAAAAAAGGTGCAAAATATAACAAACTTCACGCAAGACTCAACAGGAAATAAGGAAAATAAAATATTAAGCCAGCCTTAAAAAATAAAGATAAGACAAATAATAACTATGGAAGATCTATCAATAGTAATTTCCCAATCACAAAGTGGTAAGGAAAATCTTGATTTAATGGACATGCTAGGCCTTCAACTACAAAATTATGAGTGGAAATGGAGAAGTTAGGCGTGTGGAAATGAAGTGGAAAATAGCTGGTAAAGATTACTGAGTTATCAATCAGTTAACTTTAAATCATTTTATTATTGCTTGTTTGTGTTCAAGTGCAATTAATTGAGCAACATGCCCATGCCCATATTAGATGCCAGAAGGATTCCAGAATATTGCATTAATAACGTTGGATATCCAACCTGGTTTATTTAAGATTAAAATCATTATTTCAAATGTTTGATAATGCATCAGAAAAATTAAATACAAATTATTTAGACTGATATTCATTAAGATCGGTCAAGTTCCCAAATTAGGCGAGGAAATGATGGCACATCATACACTGTTTTAACATAACTGTTTACATGTTTCTATTTATGTTCTTGCAAAGTATAAAATCAGCTATTGATTTGTACGGGGGTATAGGAATAAAAGTGTGACATTGTTTTCAAAAACGTTTGCAGCCATAAAGCAGCTAGATGAATGGTACCCTGGTATATGTATCGACATGCACATGCATAGGTGGTCAGACAACATCTATGACCACAGCATTTCTTATAGGATACAATTGCTGCTTTTGCAAAACTCACTATCCCCTTGTAAATGTGGTGTATAATACCTTATGACGTCCCTCCAAGCCAGGATTCACAACATAGATTAATTTTTGGAGATTCATAGACACGAGATATATATGAGAAACTGGGATGCAAATGTGCATACAGAATCAATGGCGCAGAATAATTTGTGGAGAATTAAATTGTAAGAAATTTGCTCGAGTTTCAAGTTCCTAAAAACAACATTAACTTGTTGATCATAAAAACTGATGCATAAAAGAGCCATACCATAAAAATATCTCCCACGTAACATTAAACTTTTACATGAAAGGGGAGAGGACATAACATTCGTTCATTCATCCTATCAAGACAAGCTGCACGATAGTTAACATGGAGAAAGGAAGGAAGAAGTGTGAAAGAGTCCAAAGCAACCTTAAAGGGATTAGAGAGTGGAGTCCAATTCAAGTCTTTAAATAAGGGAACAATGATAGCAAAATATACCAAAGCGGGCAATGTGTTGCTTTATGAAGCTAGATTGGAATCAAACCAATATACCACAATATCAGCTTATATGAATATTGATGAAAATATATCATTAATGAGTACAAACCTGGTGTCCTGTAAAACCGAAGCTTGTTCAGTGTAGACAAGATAGTAGACATTTGTGCTGGAAGTGCCTTATGTAGTGGTAGGTGAAAAAGAACCTAAGAATATTTAGAAATTTCATAAAGTGATTGCCTAAGTATGGAAAAAAATTTACACCTGTGACAAATGAAGATTGAAACCTTAAGAATGACATTAAGTACAGTTGTCTGTTCCTCAATGGCTGCATGACTCAGCCATGTAGCTAAAATTGTGATGCTACCTTTAGTTAAAAACCTGAAATTATTTCAAGATTACATTAATTAGGACAAATGACAAATATTCTTAAAACAGAATATAGAAATTCATCAAAGTCAGGGTCAAATACCAAACTAATACTGCTGAATTGTGGATTTGAAGAATCCATTCCATCAATTTCACCTGTCCAGAAAACGTCCCTTCCTTCCTCATTAAGTTGAAAATATTCTCTAAAAATTTTTTATCATCCTCATCAATACCAGGTATACTTTCCTCCTGTGAAGAGGATGAAGGAGGCACCACTTGAATGGGCTTAGCATCAATGGAGCTCACGAGAACATGTTCACAATACTGAATGGCAGGTAAGTTCCCATTGCTAGCCGGAACTTCTGCAGATTCTGCAACATTTTTGACATCAAAAGCATTTGAAGGTGTGTCAGTTCCACAAATAAGGGCTACCTCAGGCTTAGTAGAGCATCCCTCATTAGCTGTATCAGATGCATCCGATCTGACAGCCTTTTCCCTTGCAAGACTAATAAGCTTTCTAACTTTTGATCGTTGCCCGGCAAAAAAATCCCTTACCTGCAGCAATTATCAAAATTCCTGTTCATAAACTTTTTAGTTAAAAAAAGTATTGTAGTTGACAGAAAAAGGAATACAAATATAACATCACAAGTTGTAAACGAAAACCATGCCTATTCGTACAAAACATAGCAGTAACAATAAAAATTGTATAAAGGTTGCAGTGCAGTTTAAATAGCTAGCCAGAATCGTGAACTAAACAAATAGAGTGACCAAAACAGTAAAAGATTTCATGAACAGCCAAAAGATTATTAACTGACAAAAAATGATGAAGCATTGTCGACACAATGCAAAGCATTTCTGAGGAAAAATTCAGAAAATACTAATACGGTCAAGAAAAAGGAGGAGGACTCTAGAAAAAACAATAAACAAGGGCCAAACCTGCGTGATTGTAACTCCACAAAGAGCACTAATATCACGAGTTTCTTTCTTTCCAATAGTATCCTTAATAGCAAAAATTGACTGCATGTATTTAACTGCTTTTGGGTTAAGCAGATTCCGAGGCTTTTTCCCTGCAGAAACCAAAAAATTTTAATTGAAATGAAATCCATCAAAATGAATTATATTAAGGACCTAAGGATTTCAAAACAATGTATGGATAAATTAGAACTTAAAATGACTAGGGCTTCGTTTAGATCTCATGTTTTGCCTGTTCTTATACATAAGCAATTTTTCATCTACATTAATTGTTTAGATGCTTGTCTTCAGAATTGAGTCGCAGAGATCCCTTGGCATTCAGTGTTTATGGCAAGTGTTTCCACCATTTTGAATTTAATAAAAGAACAAAATACCCTACACTTTTCGAATATTACAATGGTATTATCCGAAGTTCGACTTCCACATCAAGGTTGCTCCTTAAGAGTACTGACTTTTGTCCTTTCCCTGTCCAATCTCCAGCAAGCAACAATATGTTCTCCAGCATGTGATATTTCCTTCTTTGATGAGTCACTTCAATGTCATGAGTCTGGAACGACAATTTTCTTTTAAAGTCAAACGCAAGATCTTTCCATTTGAATCAACTCACTTTGCAAATAGTAATCTCTAGCTTGAGTGAGAAACTTTCTCCTTCTTTGTGAGAAGCAATTGCCTTCTCTGACAAGCAGCTCTCATCCCAAGACCAGAGAATACCCACGATTTAATCTGCTCCTCTAACAGCAATCTCCAGCTCCACAATCTCGTTTGGGTAATCATGATTTTTTTTCTATTCTACAACTAATGCTCTCCTGCAACTTAATTCAATCCTGTTTAGCCAATAATCAGTTAAGGTATTATATCATCCTTCCTAACGTTCTCATTCCGTATAAAATTTGTTCCACTTTATTGAAGAAATCAAAAAAAAAACAGCAGGCTTTTGGTTGATAAAAAGAATTTTACCAATCACTTGCAACTATTGTCCGCCTTAGCACTATGAGATAATTATGAATCTGAATTTATTGACTTATATGTTAAAAGTTTATCTACTTAAATGTAAATCCCTAAATCAAAACACGATCATATAAAGAGTTCTTTGTGGTGCTTTGGTTGAGATGTATAATCTGCCATTATGGCTACTCAACGCAAAGGTTTTTATACATGCTCTTCAAGAGGATATTTTCCAATTCAAAGAACTTTAAGATCATTTAGAATGGTAAACACAAGTTACCTGAAATGCTTTATTTTTTTATTTATAGAGTTAATTTAAGCATAAAAGCATTTCTGCTAGTGCAACAAATGCGTATGGTGAATCTTTCTAGGACTCAGGCTTGTCTTTTGATTAATTAGAACTTGTAATAAAACAAACTGGAGGTCAGATTTGACGATAAAAGAAACTTACCAGGGTGAATATCAGTACTGGCCCCTAAATACTGTCTCATCCAGATTGAGGAAAGAGAAAGTTATTCAGTTTACTATAATTCTAAACACAGTACTAATATATCATCATCAATTAAAAATGTTAATGTCACTAACAGTAGCTTTTGTTTGATCTAGTAGTGTATGCTATATAGATTGCAATGCTAAAAGTAATCACTGTTCAACAAAGGAGGTCAGAACAGCCATGCAACATTAATAATATGTTTATATTCGCTGAAAAATCACATGTGAAAATGCGCTGCCTCAAAGTCTCAAAAAAGCAAGTAGTTTGTATTTTTTAGCATCATTTTAGCTTTTTCTTTTATTATTAACCTATGAGTTCATGAAAAGTTTGTCTGAACAGTCAATATCATCATTATTTTCTGAGGTAGTCTATGCATCAAATTTCTTTTTTCATTTGGCATAATAATGAGTAAAGCTAAGGAAGATGGGCATCTGGCACAGTGAGATCTTGTANGAGCATTGCTCTTTAGAATGGTAAACACAAGTTCCCTGAAATGCTTTATTTGTTTTTTTATAGAGTTAATTTAAGCATAAAAGCATTTCTGCTAGTGCAACAAATGCATATGGTGAATCTTTCTAGGACTCAGGCTTGTCTTTTGATTAATTAGAACTTGTAATAAAACAAACTGGAGGTCAAATTTGACAATAAAAGAAACGGTATCAGTATTGTCCCCTAAATACTGTCTCATCCAGATTGAGGAAAGAGAAAGTTAGGGTTGAGTAATAATGATGAGTAAAGCTAAGGAAGATGGGCATCTGGCACAGTGAGATCTTGTAAATTCCCTGCATTTTTTTCGGCATNCCCAATAGTATCCTTAATAGCAAAAATTGACTGCATGTATTTAACAGCTTTTGGGTTAAGCAGATCCCGAGGCTTTTTCCCTGCAGAAACCAAAAAATTTTAATTGAAAGGAAATCCATCAAAATGAATTATATTAAGGACCTAAGGATTTCAAAACAATGTGTGGATAAATTAGAGCTTAAAATGACTAGGACTTTGTTTAGATCTCATATTTTGCCTGTTCTTATACATAAGCAATTTTTCATCTACATTAAATGTTTAGATGAGATCCCTTGGCATTCAGTGTTTATGGCAAGTGTTTCCACCATTTTGGATTTAATAAAAGAACAAAATACCCTACACTTTTCGAATATTACAATGGTATTATGTGAAGTTCGACCTCCACATTAAGGTTGCTCCTTAAGAGTACTGACTTTTGTCCTTTCCCTGTCCAATCTAAAGCAAGCAACAATATGTTCTCCAGCATGTGATATTTCCTTCTTTGATGAGTCACTTCAATGTCATGAGTCTGNAAGTCAATTTATATGGTTTGGTCAAATTGAACATTGACCATCTGATGATCTGGTTAAGAGAGTGGATGTTTTAGATTTGACTTATGTTAAGAAAGGTGGAGGTAGAGCTAAAAAGACTTGAGCATATTGTAAAAAATAATTATCATAATTTATTAGAATTAAAGAAAAATATGACACTCAATAGGACATAATGGAGAAAAAGGATTCATGTAGTCGACCTCACTTAGTGTGATGAATGCTTGTTTTAGTTGTTGTTAAGAGGCTGAGCAAGGTCAACACATCTAAGGGTTTGCATTGATGACATCCAACAACAAACTAAAACAAGTGTTTTTGATGGACTTGACAATGAAAAGAAATGGTGATTTCTTAAGCAAGAAGTTAAGAAGAGTCTTTCTGGAAATTATAATTGGCTGTGGAAAATAAGTGAAATAATTTTTAATTATAATTTCTTTTGAGTACCAATTTATTGCAATCCTATCAATTCTATGTTGTTTTACTCGTTAGAAGCTTTCGCAACAAGGCTTCTTAAAAGTCTTGTAGACATACGAGGTATCATGGTTTTGGCAAATGGTGTGGATAGTCAATGGTTGAGCATTACTGACAACCAGATTGTCAATCATAGTGCTATAACCAAGTTTTAATGATGGAGCCATCATACTGTTGAGATACCAGTGTTTTGGTGTGTAAAATGTCCAATCATTTATATTTATGTAACGCTCTGTTAGGATATACCCCATTCTCTGATTGTTAATAGATTGCACCTCTTAAATCACCTAGTCAATAAAATTCAACTTGACAAAGCATAATAATTGGGACCTTTTTTATCAACTAAAATAATAGATTTATGACCTTAAGGGTGAATTTGGGATTGTTTTTTCAAAGCTTTACTTAACGGACCATTGCCACATTTCTATATAGCTAAAACTTTCTTTCTTCATAAATCTCTATGATAAAGAGATTTTCACAACCAATATGCCAAAGTGTGCTAAGTGTAGGAAAACTGTTAGATTTATTCTAAAGGAAAAAGGCAATAACATGAATAACTGATTTAAAAACTACGTGTTTCCCACAACTATTCTTATGACAGCAAAAACCATCCAAAGTAAACCCTTAATCCAATGCACAAGCTTTATGACGTTTCCATTTTGTGGGTACTTCAAACTTTTTTGGATTTACAGCATATAGAATGCTGCAATCAAACAAGTAATAATAGCTTTTGGATTATAAGCAATAGCTCCACCACAAGTCTTCCAAACATATAAATCAACGCAATGACTTTTCGGCAGCAGAATTTCTAAACAATCATTTTAGCAGCAGTTGTTAACTTGAATTTTCAAACAACAGCAGTTGTACCAAACAAAAGCTAAAAACACTTAAAAAGTTAAAGGAAATAACCATTAAAAGTGTGTTGCTAGTATAATTAAACATATCGACAGTAATAAACTCGGAGACCTAACATGAAAATAATGAAAAATTTGAGGAAGTACACAAGAATGCATTTGGCACGTCCCAATCAATGCAGGGAAAGGGGAGCCCTAGTTAAACCTTATTAAATAAAAGTCAATGAACACATACAACTGAGTAGTTCAATGTCTATACAATAGTATTGTTAAGGAAAACAAATAAAATCATTGAGATAAAAGTTCAAATGAGCAGGTCAAGATTGATAACTGCAAATAGACAAGTAACCCTTTTTTTGTCTCGAGCAGGGTGAGCACTCTAAGGTCATTGAAATTCTTTAATTGGTTTGCAACAATGAGCTACACATTCGAGTAGATGTAGATAGGTAATCAAATTTAAATTCATCCATCTAAACCTATTCTTAACTTATTTCAAAACCAAAACAAAATAGAAATAAAGCAAAAACCAAATTCTCACAGTAAATTGAAGCACATTACTGTGAACTTCCAAGAAAAATTTAGCAAATACATGATAGTTTTTAAGGCCTAAACTCACCAATTTTTATTGATAGTGCACCAGCAGCCTGAAAAAGAAAAGAATGGAATAATTAAAATTGTACAAGTAAAAAATCACCATGATAACATGGCACAAGAATAGCCACAATAACCATAGAACTCCTAAATGGAGACGAAATGCAAAAAAGAAACATTCTGATCCATCATATACAAACCGGATATTGTAACAAAAAAACATTCACCAAGTACCCTGAAGGATTAAATAAACACATCTACCAAAGTATGTTTGAAATGACTCTTATAAAATACTATACTGGAAACAAAAATACCATGAAAGAACGAACATCTGCCAATGCTATTCAGAATGTGCCATAAATTATGCTAGTTAATTACTACCACTCAAAAAAAAGAAAAAAAAAACANTGTTCTCATTGCGTATAAAATTTGTTCCACTTTATTGAAGAAATCAAAAAAAAGCAGGCTTTTGGTTGATAAAAAGAATTTTACCAATCACTTGCAACTATTGTCCGCCTTTGCACTNTAAAGAAAAGAATAAATACTTCTCTTAATGAATAGTGGAACGAAAAGTTGCATTTGATGTACCTTAAATATTAGCAGTCAAAACATAATGAATTTGATTTTTAAACAAAACTTGAATTTTTATGCTGTCCCCGTCAAAAAATTCAAGAATAACATTATTTTTCATGAACTAGAGAAGAAGCTTAAGATGATGTATGCTAACATAGTTTTCACAAGGGATTAGGCTTGGAAAGCTTATTCCAGGGTACTCCCATAGGGCATACAAAAAGAGTGGAGATTCAGGCAATGGTGATTACGACAGCAAGCATAATGAAGTTATGAATGTATCTGATGGACAATTAGGTAATTCTAGTAGCTTCAGGTGGCTTGCAGGTTCACTGGTTAAGAATAAAATGAACAAAATAAATAACATAAACGTTGTACAAAAGACCTTAGGTAAACTTAGCCAACTAACTGACGTCACAGCAAACATGGCCACTGTGTACTCACCAGGTAATATCAATCATATATTCAACTTAAGAGGTTTAGTAAAATTAGAGAGGCATGCATCGAACCTATTGTGTGATAGAAAAGTACCGCTTAGCTTAAAAGAAAAATTTTATACAATGGCGGTGAGACCTGCAATGCTTCATGGCGCAGAATGTTGGCCTATAAAAGGGAAGCATAAAACCAAGTTAAATGTTGTTGAGATGAAAATCCTAAGTTGGATGAGTGGCTCGACACTTAGAGACAAAATGTGAAACGAATATATCCGTGAAAGAGTTGGTGTAGCTTTAGTGGCAGACAAGATTAGAGAGAGTCATCTTATATGGTTTGGTCAAATTGAACATTGACCATCTGATGATCTGGTTAAGAGAGTACATGTTTTAGATTTGACTTATGTTAAGAAAGGTGGAGGTAGAGCTAAAAAGACTTGAGCATATTGTAAAAAATAATTCTCATAATTTATTAGAATTAGAGGAAAATATCACACTCAATGGTACATCATGGAGAAAAAGGATTCATGTAGTCGACCCCACTTTGTGGGATGAATGCTTGTTTTAATTGTTGTTAAGAGGCTGAGCAAGGTCAACACATCTAAGGGTTTGCATTGATGACATCCAACAACAAACTAAAACAAGTGTTTTTGATGGACTTGACAATGAAAAGAAATGGTGATTTCTTAAGCAAGAAATTAAGAAGAGTTTTTCTGGAAATTATAATTGGCTGTGGAAAATAAGTGAAATAATTTTTAATTATAATTTCTTATTATGAGTAACAATTTATTGCAACCCTATCAATTATATGTTGTTTTACTCGTTAAAAGCTTTCGCAACAAGGCTTCTTAAAAGTTTTGTAGACATACGAGGTATCATCTACTAGATTTCTTACAAGCCAAATATGTGATTTGTGAACCCAATGAAATTTTTAATCAATGAAAGTCATCATCGAGGAGTTTTATTGACAAGCATTTGGTGTATGAAATAAAAAAGTGGGATTTACTAAGAGACATGTCAAACTTTATTCTAGAAACAAAGACACATGGATATTCCTTCAATGATATTGCAAGAAAACATCCTTCCCAAGTGGACACTGAATTTGGACAACACAAAAATGATAAAACTTAAATTCAAAATAAGGAATTTGGCATCATTATGGCAAACACATTTCCCAACAAAGTGACATTGACGATGGAGTAAAAGCAAGAGAGATGGAAGAATCGCATAAAAACTTTGTGAGTCTTTCCTTTAAATTGTGATTCTTTAATTATTTATGGGCCTATTATTTAGGAGTTATTGGAATTAAATGTCATTGGTTATGTGAAAAAGGAGGTGCACCATAGAGTTTATAATTCAAAAAATATCATAATTTTTTTTTTTTAAATATTTACTATGTTATTGCTGTGCTGTAGATAACTTATGTATTGATACAATGCTTTTCTAGTTTTAGAACATAAATAAAATTAAAAATAATAATGGTTCAAATGTTCATGGTCTTCTTGGAGACTACTTGTGTGAATTATAAGTTTTTGTAAAGCAACATAGAAAACAAGTAATGATCAACTAAAAGTACGAATAGATTCGACATATGCTTACTGCTTAGGCTGCATTTGGTGTGAATCTACTACTAGCGAACAGCTAGTTAACCCTAATTTGTTGTTGTACTTTTCACTTAAACATATCAATGCTCTACCAGATTGTCAATCATTGAGCTATAACCAAGTTTTAATGATGGAGCCATCATACTGTTGAGATACCGGCGTCTTGGTGTGTAAAATGTCCAATCATTTATATTTATGTTACGGTCTGTTAGGATATACACCATTCTCTGATTGTTAATAGATTGCACCTCTTAAATCACCTAGTCAATAAAATTCAAATTGACAAATCATAATAATTGGGACCTTTTTTATCAACTAAAAAAATAGATTTAGGACCTTAAGGGTGAATTTGAGATTGTTTTTTCAAAGCTTTACTTAATGGACCATTGCCACATTTCTATATAGCTAAAACTTTCTTTCTTCAAAAACCTCTATGATAAAGAGATTTTCACAACCAATATGCCAAAGTGTGTTAAGTGTAGGAAAACTGTTAGATTTATTCTAAATGAAAAAGGCAATAACATGAATGACTGCTTTAAAAACTGTGTTTCCCACAACTATTCTTATGACAGCAAAAACCATCCAAAGTAAACCCTTAATCCAATGCACAAGCTTTATGACGTTTCCATTTTGTGGGTACTTCAAACTTTTTTTGGTTTACAACACATAGAATGCTGCAATCAAACAAGTAATAATAGCTTTTGGATTATAAGCAATAGCTCCACCGCAAGTCTTCCAAACATATAAATTAAGGCAATGAATTTTCGGCAGCAGAATTTCTAAACAATCATTTTAGCAGCAGTTGTTAACTTGAATTTTCAAACAACAGCAGTTGTACCAAACAAAAGCTAAAACCACTTAAAAAGTTAAAGGAAATAACCATTAAAAGTATGTTGCTGGTATAATTAAACATATCGACAGTAATAAACTCGGTGACCTACCATGAAAATAATAAAAAATTTGAGGAAGTACACAAGAATGCATTTGCGTCCCAATCAATGCAGGGAAAGGGGAGCCCTAGCTAAACCTTATTAAATAAAACTCAATGAACACATACAACTGAGTAGTTCAATGCCTATACAATAGTATTGTTAAGGAAAACAAATAAAACCATTGCGATAAAAGTTCAAATGAGCAGGTCAAGATTGATAACTGCAAATAGACAAGTAACCCTTTTTTTTTGTCTCGGGCAGGGTGAGCACTCTAAGTTCATTGAAATTCTTTAATTGGTTTGCAACAAAGAGCTACACATTCGAGTAGATGTAGATAAGTAATCAAATTTAAATTCATCTATCTAAACCTATTCTTAACTTATTTCAAAACCAAAAAAAAATAGAAAATAAAGCAAAAAACCAAATTCTCACAGTAAATTGAAGCACATGACTGTGAACTTCCAAGAAAAATTTAGCAAATACATGATAGTTTTTAAGGCCTAAACTCACCAATTTTTATTGATAGTGCACCAGCAGCCTGAAAAAGAAAAGAATGGAATAATTAAAATTGTACAAGTAAAAAATCACCATGATAACATGGCACAAGAATAGCCACAATAACCATAGAACTCCTAAATGGAGGCGAAACGCAAAAAAGTAACATTCTGATCCATCATATATAAACCGGATATTGTAACAAAAAAAATATTCACCAAATACCCTAAAGGATTAAATAAACACAACTACCAAAGTATGTTTGAAATGACTCTTATAAAATACTATAGCTGGAAACAAAAATACCATGAAAGAACGAACATCTCCCAATGCTATTCAGAATGTGCCATAAACTAAGCTAGTTAATTACTACCACTCAAAAAAAAAAGAAAAAAAAAACAAGATGCATCTTGATTTGCAGCAGGCACACAAAACTACTGATAGAATACAGCTAGTTATACACTACACAGATAATATTTATAAAAATGATCATGCTTTTCTCATAAAGTTAGATCACAAATGGAGTTGAGAATTCTTTCTCTGAGACGAGAGAAAACTTTACAGTCATTTCAAAATAATTCAATGACGAACAAACAGTTTAATTGCAGAAGAAATACACACAAGGAGCCAAAAAAAAAAGAAAGTTATATGACATATCCTCAAATAGACAGTGAACAAAAGCTTATTTCTGAGAGAAAATTATATATCAGCATGCATTCTCTTGATGCAGAGATCATTGGCATCTTGCTCCTATCAAGATTTTTAAGACATCGCCCAACAGAATGTCCTGGAATCCCAAAAAATGAATCATAAAATAATTTTAGAGACAGAGCTTATTAGACATTGTAAGACAGCAAATCCACAGAACAACATAAAATGTTTCCGAAGCTTTTGACGAAAATTTTCAAACTCGATCCTGCATATTATGAATCGGTTTTATTATCTGAGTCCATAAATACTCGAGAAGAACGAAATCATTGATCATATAATCGTGACAAGCCAAAGAAAAACATATAGGGCACAGATGCTCCTTTCTAATTCCGCATTATGAAACAGACGTCTACCATCAAAGAAATACATTTATTCAAATTGTAAAAAAGGGCAACAGGAAGCGTACCATCTCTTGTGAGAGAGGATTGATCCCCGTGAGCTTGCACTGGTTAGCAACCAGCCTCTGTAACTGCTCTATCTGGCTGTGGAAGAGCTTTTTTTGTAAGTCGAGAAGACGGCCAATGGACTCGACGGAACCGTCCATCTCCAAATCCAGAAAGTAATTGTCCNAAAGTTATATGACATATCCTCAAATAGACAGTGAACAAAAGCTTATTTCTGAGAGAACATTATATATCATGCATTCTCTTGATGCAGAGATCATTGGCATCTTGCTCCTATAAAAATTTTTAAAACATCGCCCAACAGCATGTCCTGGAATCCCAAAAAATGAATCATAAAATAATTTTAGAGACGGAGCTCATTAGACATTGTAAGACAGCAAATCCACAAAACAACATAAAATGTTTCCGAAGCTTTTTGACGAAAATTTTCAAACTCGATCCTGCATATTATGAATCAGATTTATTATCTGAGTCCATAAATACTCGAGAAGAACGAAATCATTGATCATATAATCGTGACAAGCCAAAGAANCATGTCCTGGAATCCCAAATAATGAATCATAAAATAATTTTAGAGACAGCTTATTAGACATTGTAAGACAGCAAATCCACAGAACAACATAAAATGTTTCCTAAGCTTTTTGACGTAAATTTTCAAACTCGATCCTGCATATTATGAATCAGATTTATTATATGAGTCCATAAATACTCGAGAAGAACGAAATCATTGATCATATAATCGTGACAAGTTAAAGAAAAACATATAGGGCACAGATGCTCCTTTCTAATTCCGCATTATGAAACAGACATCTACCATCAAAGAAATACATTTATACAAATTTATACAAATTGTAAAAAAGGGCAACAGGAAGCGTACCATCTCTTGTGAGAGAGGATTGATCCCCGTGAGCTTGCACNACAAATTGTAAAAAAGGGAAACAGGAAGCGTACCATCTCTTGTGAGAGAGGATTGATCCCCGTGAGCTTGCACTGGTTGGCAACCAGCCTCTGTAACTGCTCTATCTGGCTGTGGAAGAGCTTCTTTTGTAAGTCGAGAAGATGGCCAATGGACTCGACGGAACCGTCCATCTCCAAATCCAGAAAGTAATTGTCCGTTCTCGCCTGAACAAGCGCCATCTTCAATCCAAACAGCGAAAACAAAACGGAAGGGCGAGCACCAGGAACCCAGTGGTGAAGAAGATTGATTCCCTGGGTTCCGCGACGTGGAACNGTAATTGTCCGTTCTCGCCGGAACAAGCGCCATCTTCAATCCAAACAGCGAAATCAAAACGGAAGGGCGAGCACCAGGAACCCAGTGGTGAAGAAGATTGATTCCCTGGGTTCCGCGACGTGGAACCTACACACTTGGGAAAGTGGAAGCAAGGAAGGAAGGGATTGCCAGCTATTAGGCGAGCATTAAAGAAGGGCTATCGTTAGGGCTTCTATTGTTTGGTTAGGGGGAAGGGAAGCAGGAGAGGGAAAGAGAGAGAGGATGGTCTTGGCTNCCAGGAACCCAGTGGTGAAGAAGATTGATTCCCTGGGTTCCGCGACGTGGAACCTACACAATTGGTAAAGTGGAAGCAAGGAAGGAAGGGATTGCCAGCTATTAGGCGAACATTAAAGAAGGGCTATTGTTAGGGCTTCTATTGTTTGGTTAGGGGGAAGGGAAGCAGGAGAGGGAAAGAGAGAGAGGATGGTCTTGGCTGCTTGAGGCCAAGACCGAGCTCCCCGTGTTGGAGAAAATGTCAGATACGGCCGAGCGGCAATGAACGAAGGCTCGAAAAGTGAACCGAGGGAATACCGGTGCTCCGGTATTGTGGTTTCTTGTGTACCCAAGAAGTTTATATAACTCATTGGAACCTACAAAAATATGAAAATAAGTGTGAAACTTATTATAAGACGCATATAGATTACATTTAGGTTACAGAAAAGTTACAGAGATATAACACGGTTATAATTCTCAATAATCTATTGACATAAGCAGCACTGCGTACGTCTTACGTACGCAATTTTTTTCCCTAGTCTAGACTGTCATAATGACCCGTTGTTCACGAACAATTCATATTTGACTTACTAAGAAGAACATAAATACTTTTTTTTGTTTGAAATATAAACGTTGAACACGAACAATTATAATTTTTTAACGAGCCGAACAAAAATGTGTTCAGTTTGTTTACACCCCAACACTAGCCATAGTCACTAAAATGCATTTAATAATAATTTTAAAAAGAGGCATTTAGATAAATAACACCCAAATTTTCTCATATTACAAAACTCACCCAATTTTATTAATTTAGATTAAAACCACCTAAAACATTATATATCCTCAAAAATAACATTTTCCGTTAAAATCATTCACGTCGGTGCCCCTCCCATCTCGTTCGTCATCATTCCGACAAACTCTTTTATTGTTTTGGACACCGAGGAAAGAGAGTGTCCCGTTTAAGCTAGTTTAATATAAATCCTACCAGACACTCAATTGAATATTTTGTTTAATTTTTTTATTTATAGATCATTGATGTAGTATTTATGTGCCTTAATGAACAAAAATTGAGCCTATTTGATTCCTCATGTTGAGATTGTTTGCTTTTAGCTTATTTGAACCCAAATCAAATCATTGTTTTTTTTCCTTTGAATTTATTAAGTTTAACCAAAAGTTTGTTGAGATTAGAGTTGGATAATCCTAAACTTAATCCTAGAACTTTTCAATTAAAAAAAATTGCAATAAGATCTATGCTAATATAGATGAAGTTTCTAATGACATATCATTTCTCTTATTTTTGAACGTCAAGCTCATTTATCTAAAAATATATTTGAATTTTTAAAAATAATAGAGGGCATGACCATTCATTGAACATGTGGACATTCTTTCAATATTATGCATTAAAAAAAAATTAAATAGTAATTTTATCATTTTTTTAAGTAATTGCATCAATTTGAATAAAATTACTAAATAATCTGGCTTCAAACTCTTCAATTATTCTCAAAGTTGAATGTAAGGAGTTTATTGGAATCTAAAAGTTATAAAATTGAGTATAAAATATTGAAAAATAATTAAATGATCCAAAAAAATATTGGGTTAGGCATGCATGGGCTCAAAAAAGGGCTTGTGTGAGTTGGAATGGTTAGCACTGGTGCAAGTGGTGCACAGGCACACGAGTGCAAATGTTACTAAAGTAACTAATTTTTAAAATAAAAATATAAATAAGTTTAAGTATTAAATAATGATATTTAATAGTGAAAAACAAACAAAAAGTGGCTCACCCTAATACTTACAATCCATTCAATGGAACTTTAGTCGTCTTCTAAAAATCAGGTGTTTATCTCCTTTTAGACAATTTGAAGTAAATAATAGGGCTTTGATATGATCCTAAAATGAGTTGATTGTTACTAGTTAGAAATGTTACTTTTCATTCTCAGTCCTTGTGATGGTTTTCACCCATCGTTAAAAATGAGTTCAATATCCCTTTTCAGATACATTGGTTCCAATACAACAGAGAGATTCTCCAGTCTTATAATGGAGCCCCAATCTCCTTTAAAAATTGGTAGATTACCTCAAATTGAATGGATTGGTTCCAAGATTAGGGAGAGGCATCTTTCAAGATACTAACATATGTTGGTATATTTTCTTCATCTTATTATAGTGCATCCACCACAAATTTTAAAAGAATTTTATTTCATTAATCAGATACATCATTTAAAGAATAATATACTACTATCAGAGGTAGAAATATTATCTTGAAATGAATCTAATCATTGAAATAATAAAAATCTTTAAGATTTATGAGCCTGATTAACCAAAGATTTTTCCCTACCTTACAAGTGTAAGATAAATTTTATTTTTATTATGAAGTATGATATCGCTATAAGATAAGATCCTCTAGTTAATTACATCCCAGGAGTTGAGAACCCCCGAGAAAAAATCTTGATTGAAGTATTGACTTGAATATTTAGCATTTTAGTATCGGTGTTTAATAGTTGGATATTTCAAGATTTGTATTTTAAGATTTCAATTGATACATTCAAGATTTGAATGGATTATTTATACAATTCAAGAGTTGATGTTATAGTCTAGTGATGATGTGTCTTAAGAAGCCTCATAAAGGGGATTAACCAACTCTGAGAAAAAGATATACTATGGGATTGAAATTGGGAAATCATTGAAGAGTTGGGTTTGGTAGAATTAGGTTGAAGTCAAAAAGAAATTTGTAATGAATTAAAATTGTTGGATTTGGGTGGAATAAGTTTGGTTTGAAATGTTTGACTTGTAAGATTTTATTTGAAAGATTTAAGTTAAAAAATTTTATTTAAAGTTTTTGATTTGAATGGTTTGAGTTGAAAACTTTAAATTGAGAGGTTTGAGTTGAAAATTTTGATTTAAAAAATTTAATCTGAAAGGTTTGAATCAAAAAGTTTGATTTAAAAGATTTGAGTTGAAAAGTTTGATTTGAAATGTTTGAGTTGAAATTTTGATTTGAAAGGCTTGAGTTGAAAAGTTTGATTTGAAGAGTTTGATTTGATTCCTAAACTAAAGGGATAGGATTAGTTGGAAAGACTTCTAGATAGAATTTGAAAGCCTAACTCTATAATAAGTTTAGATTTTATGATGAGACTAAATTGGTGGGTTAACCTAATTTTTGGTATAACATTTCTGATCAAGAAACCTCAAATTACAATCTTTTTTTATGGTGATTGTATCACATTTTTTACTAATATAGTTAAGTAAAAAAAGATTGTTTTGGCATAATAGATGAAATGTGCATTAAGACGAGAGTACCTCAAATTGCATAAGTTTTAGTAGGTTAAAAAGATTCAGCTCATGATGAAATTGTTCTTAGAAATGTACTATAGTGAGTAACTTATTTGTGTGTTCTAAAATTCACATAAATTGTGTCCACATAAAGTTCTGCGAGTAGTTTTGATTCTTGAAATATTATAAATAACAAAATATTATAGGTATATATATCTAGTTGATAGCAATCACTCAACCCAAAAGGTTTTTTTTCTTCATATTATGTCGCAAAATACCACCAAAAGGAGTTTAGCTGCAATAGAACTATAAATCATAAAGAGTTATTCAATCTCTGACACTCATTGCAATGCACAAATGTGGCTCATGCAGTTGATTCATTAAAGAATTGCAATTATAAAGTATGAGCCTTACTTTCCATTTAAAAACCAGCTTAACATATTACTTACCGATTGTATATTATATAATTAGATAATTATTGAAGGTGGAGATAATTTTATTCTCCTTAAAGATGAGTGGGTTAAAGATGTAATGTTGGAAGGATATATGAGCATAGATTAGATGACTCTTAGGAGTGGTTGGGGGAATGAGATAAAAAAATTCGCTCCATGTAGAATCACATGTAAAATGTTGGCTATTCTGCACAATAAATATTAGCTTGTTTTTAAAATATACGGTCTCATTTTTAAAGTGTAGAACTTTTGCTTTGGAAATGGAGTTTTTTGGTGAATAGTCTGGTACATTTTGTGACTTAAAATGCTTTTATTGTACAAAATTCCATTTTTTTAATTTAACATAACAATTATATGTTAAAATTAGTATAATTGTGTAAATATTTATTGCATATTTTTTTCTCATAAAATTTTGGCATGCAAATTATTATTTGTTGGAGTAATGGGTATGAAGAGAAAAAAAAATGGAGCTTACATAATAATTTGTTACAAATTACAGTTAAGTCAATTTGAATATATAAGTGCATAAAGCTTTAAAGAATGTATCTATCAAGGCGCCTCTCAAAAGTTGAAAGAAAGATTTGAAATTAAAATTATAGGTGACTACTATAAAATCAGATTTCTAATTAATGAACTTTTATGGAGTCACATNGAAGATGTATATAGAGTACATTTAGGTTACAAAAAAGTTACAGAGATATAACACGGTTATAACCTCCAATATTTTTTTTGTAATCTATTGGCATACGCAGCACTGCGTACGTCTTTCGTACGCAATTTTTTTTTCCTAATTTAGGCTGTCATAATGGGAAAAAATTTGTGTGCATAAGATGTACGCAGAGCTGCGTACGTCTGTAACCTGCAAACAGGTTATAGGGAGAATTTCAGGAGGTTATAACCGCGTTATACCCCCTGTAACCTTCATGTGTTGAGTAAGTCAATTTGAATATATAAGTGCCTAAAGCTTTAAAGAATGTATCTATCAAGGTGCCTCTCAAAAGTTGAAAGAAATATTTGAAATTAAAATTATAGGTGACTACTATAAAATCAGATTTCTAATTAATGAACTTTTATGGAGTCACATTCATGAGCTTAACAAGAACTATGGAGTATCTTGGGGTAAAAGTAAGAAACATATATTGTTGGGCTCTAAGGAGTACATATCTCATATTCAACTATTATTTTACTCAATTTTAGAGAAATTACAAAATAAAATAGAACTAATGCTTTGTTCTTATTGTGTTACAAGCTTTTCCCAAGGATGCTACTTTTGTAATTATCCCCATCACAATTTATACAAAGATGGAGAAGATTTGTTTTGAAGGACATGTTACTGAAGATTTGTCTAAGTTAGAGACTAGTTAAACTCAACTTGACACTAAAAAAATTGGATGACAAGGATAATAGATATTTTTGAGAGATTGGGGTAGATGCAGCTCATTATATGAGTGGAATGAAGTAAGTATTATAGAAGGCACTACATGAATGAAAAAAATGAACCATTCCTTCTTCGTTTAAAGGGTGTGGCTAGAGAACAAAAGTGAAAATGTTCTACTATTGATCCAAGTAATCACGAATACATTGTTAGGATGACTGATATTGTGGCTCAAGTTATTAATGATGTGTAAAGTAAAGTTTGAGCCTCCAAAGAAAAAAAAATGTTCATTGACCTAATGAGAGAGTTATCACATATTTAAATTATGTTCTCTAAGGATGAGATTGANTGATAATAGATATTTTTGAGAGATTGAAGTAGATGCAACTCATTATATGAGTGGAATGAAGTAAGTATTATGGAAGACACTGCATGAATGAAAAAAATGATCCATTCCTTCTTCGTTTAAAGGGTGTGGCTAGAGAATAAAAGTGAAAATGTTCTACTATTGATCCAAGTAATCACAAATACATTGTTAGGATGGCTGATAGTGTGGCTCAAGTTATTAATGATGTGTAAAGTAAAGTGTGAGCCTCCAAAGAAAAAAATTGTTCATTGACCTAATGAGAGAGCTATCACATAATTAAATTATGTTCTCTAAGGATGAGATTGACACCTTTTATGATAACTTATTGATGACTACAATTATGATTTATTTATTCCTCTCAAATCCAATAAAATTGAAGGCTAGTTGGATGTGAAAGGAGCTAATAAGTCATTTCATATTGCAGGCCTTGTAATGGGTTAATTTTTTTTGGGTGTAATGATTACATATATTCTTTTGGATATATAAACTTTTAATGACTTATGTCATAGGTTCGACAATATTTTTTATTTGTGGTGAATTTTAAGTTTAAATAAATTTATTTTGTAACACTTACTTCNACCTCAGCTACTAAAGGACAATTTGAACAAGAAGCAGTCATAAACCAACAAATTATAAAGCCCAAAGAGTTTCTACAGACTCTACCCACTCCGGCAGCATTAGAACTCCAACTCCCATCTGTATTGATTTTAATAAAAGGTGCTTTAGGACAACACCATAAAGTTCTATTAGGTCTCTTAGACAGTTTAACAACAGATAACTGTAAAGAGTGAAAAAATCCCAGCAAATTACCAGTACCCGAAAGCTTGGAGAAAGCAAGACTCTTCTTCATATAGTTTAACACCATACCAACCATATGATTAATGTCTGGAAGCTCTTTACTGTGCTTGGCATTATTACGCGCCATATAAATAAACCAAAATATAATAGAAGGCACATTGTGAAAAAAGGAGTGTCCCAAACTACTTCAATCATTGTAAATGGCAAAAATGCTAACATAATTTCTCCAATTCTTCTTAATATGAAGATGAGACAAAACCTTCCCCCAGATTTCATAAGCAAAATGACAATTAAGAAAAATGTGCATAATACTTTCTTCCTTAGATTTACAAAGAATACAACGTGAAGAAAGACGAAGACCTTTCAATTTTAAAATAACATAAGTGGGTATAAAATTATTAAGCGCTCTCCAAACAAAAAAAAGAAATGGATGGCTTCACCCAACTATTCCAATTCCATTTCAAATCCATGCCCTGATAATTTTGAATTGATTTAGCAAAAGTCTTGGAAGCAGAATCTCCAATAGAGCATTTTTAATATTAGGCATATCATGCATATCATTATTAATAGGAAGAGAAGAAATAAAATTTGCATCTGTAACATTAACCAACTTAACCAATTCCTCCTGATTCCAGTCATTATTGATCCAAAGATGAGAAATAGTAAGATTGATAGGGTGAGGACCCCCATAGAAATCAACCAAAGGGCCCTTACGAAAACAATCTTCATACCAAAAGGAAACATCACCTTTGCCAACATCCCAAAAAATAAGATCCTCCGTATGTTTAGCTACTTTCACCATTGCACGCCATATGAAAGAATCATGCTTGCAGCTAGAAACATTTAGAGGATGTTGACTTTTACAATATTTAGCACGTAGTAAAGAAGCTCATAAGGAATTGTTAGAATAGAATCTGAACCACAATTTAATGAAATTAATTTCAATAGAATCAGATAAGCTACGAAAACCAAGACCTCCTTTGTCCAAAGGCCTACAAAGTTTATCCCAACTTTGCCAATGAATATTTGCTTTCCCTTTACTATCTCAAAGAAACTTGTTAAAAAGCCTTTCCAACCTTTTAACAATACCAACAGGTATATTCATCACTTGTAAAACATAAATGTGTAAGGAAGTAAGAATACTCTTTAAAAGTGTAATCCTCCCACCAAACGAAAGGAATTTATNATTTACTATCTCAAAGAAACTTGTTAAAAAGCCTTTCCAACCTTTTAACAATACAAACAGGTATATTCATCAAACATAAATGTGTAAGGAAGTAAGAATACTCTTTAAAAGTGTAATCCTCCCACCAAACGAAAGGAATTTATTAACCCAACACATAATTCTTTTTTGAATTTTGTTAACAAGCTCTGAGCAAAAACTATTTATTTTCAAGCCTTTATGTAGATTATAACCCAAGTAAGATAGAGGAAGAGAAGCCTTTTGGCAATTAGTAATATCCATAATCCAGTTCTTCCTACTAGCCATACTAGATTTGGAGCAATAGAAAAAACATTTGGAAGTGTTAAATTCCAAACCAGAAGTGTCCTGAAATATCTGAATATGTTTCCATAATCTTTGTATGGATTTTTTATTTGCATTTGTAAAGATGATTAAATCATCCGCAAAACAAAGATGAGAAATGATGATCATTCCTTTATGTATATAGTACATACTCGAATACTTGCTATAAAGATCATTTAGGCCTCTAGATAAATAATCAAAAGCAAGTATAAAAAGATAAGGAGAGAGCAGATCACCTTGCTTGATCCCTTTAGAAGCTTGAAAAAAAAAGCACATTTGTTACCGTTAATATGAAGAGAATAGTGATTGTTATTAAGAATTTTGTGTATAAGAGAACAAAATTTCTGATTGAAACCAATTGCCTGAAGTATATCAAGAATAAATTCCCACCGAATCGAATCGAAAGCTTTACGGATTTCTATTTTGAATATCACATTACCCCCTCTGTTCTTCCTATCAATGTCCTTAAGAAGTTCTTNTTATATAGTACATACTCGGATACTTGCTATAAAGATCATTTAGGCCTCTAGATAAATAATCAAAAGCAAGTATAAAAAGATAAGGAGAGAGCAGATCACCTTGCTTGATCCCTTTAGAAGCTTGAAAAAAAAAGCACATTTGTTACCGTTAATATGAAGAGAATAGTAATTGTTATTAAGAATTTTGTGTATAAGAGAACAAAATTCCTGATTGAAACCAATTGCCTGAAGTATATCAAGAATAAATTCCCACTGAATCGAATCGAAACCTTTACGGATTTCTATTTTGAATATCACATTACCCCCTCTGTTCTTCCTATCAATGTCCTTAAGAAGTTCTTGAACTAGAAGAGCATTGTCGCAAATATATCTATCATTAATGAAGGTCGTCTGATTAGGACATATAATGTTAGTAAGGATATGTTGAAGCCTTTTAACCAAAATTTTTGAAATCACTTTAGTGATAACAGTGTTAAGGCTAATAGGACGGAAAGCGTCCCAAGAAAAAGGATTATTAACCTTAAAAAGCAATACTATATTAGAGGATTTAAAATACCTAAGTAAGGGTCTGTTTGAGGTGGCTGCAGCTTATCCAGCTTCTCCTGATAAGCAGCTTTTCCTGATAATCTGCTGACGACCAGCTGACTGGCTGTTTGGTTAGTGTGTTTTAAGAATAATTGATTCTGGATAAATGACCAATCTGCCCATGTTCTGGATAAGCTGTATAGATGTTTGTTTCGTGTGTTTTGTAAACAGCTTATTTGCAATTTTTTTTACAAATTTACCAACCTTCTTAATGCAATTATAAATGGGAGATAAATGTGACAAATTTGCCATACTTCCCATGCAATAGAGTGAGTTTGAATCAATTGTTAGGTTTCGTTCAACCGAAGGTCAGGGTTTGAATAAGACAAACATTTTCTAAAATGTAACATGAATGATGGATAACCCTCAACATACCCACATTGACAGAAGCCTCAGCCAATAATTACGCCACTAGATTAGAATTTTTCAAAATATAGAATTTCGTTTGAAGTTATAAGAGATTATTGTTTGTCGAGAACCACAGTGATTTTCATATAAGAAACTCAATATTATCTCAATTCAGCATCAGATTCTGATTTCTCAATCATGTGAAAATTAACATCAGCAATTCAAAACTATTTTGGAAGGAGAGAATGTATATCTCTATATATCATTTCCACGTGCAAGAAATAACCCCATAATTCCACTAGAAATATCAGCCAATGTAAAATTTTAATAAATATAAAACAAGAAAGCACGTCACATGGAGGATCAGGATCACACAGACTATAAGAGATCCCTAAATGAGAACAAATTCACTAAATGATCTCATCTATTTATGGTTTCCCAGATCAAGAAATCTCAACCCATTCTAATCCAAAAAAAGATAACCCAGTTCATGAATCTCAATAAAGAAACTGCATATCCAAACTCTAACCTTCTACACCCCAACAAATAAACAAAACGACGCGGAATTCATATCTACAGATCAGATGCAAACAATCTACAGATCAGATGCAAACAGAGCACACGAAATCGAAGGGATAGGGAATCGAGAACCTGATAGGTGGTGTCAAACTTGTCATACATAAACTGGGTAATGATGCTAGTCTTCTCGACGGATTGATCTCCCAAGAAGACAAGCTAGTATTTCGCCAAGGCTGTAACGACCGCCATTAAGGATTCGCTATCAACCCTATCCTTATCCCTCGATCAATCCAATACGTAGGTTAGAATAAGGAGGAAGAAGAGATCTAGAGGAGGAATTATCAGAAGGTTGGAGGCGAGATTTTTGCCCTTAACCAGATCCGTAGAGGAGGAGCGAGCGTCCGAGGGCAAGGTTATAGGAGCAAAGTCACGGGAGCGAATGAGGGTTAAGGGCGGANATCTAGAGGAGGAATTATCAGAAGGTTGGAGGCGAGATTTTTGCCCTTAACCAGATCCGTAGAGGAGGAGCGAGCGTCCGAGGGCAAGGTTACTGGAGCAAAGTCACGGGAGCGAATGAGGGTTAAGGGCGGACAGGTAAAAATAATTTCATAAAACGCGGACCGCGGGTCGTCCCGCGGTTCGCGTCTTTCACAAAATCATAAACTCAGTTTTGAATAATCTGGCGATAAGTGCTAANTAGGAGCAAAGTCACGGGAGCGAATGAGGGTTAAGGGCGGATAGGTAAAAATAATTTCATAAAACGCGGACCGCGGGGTCGTCCCGCGGTTCGCGTCTTTCACAAAATCATAAACTCAGTTTTGAATAATCTGGCGATAAGTGCTAACCAAACGGGACAGCGGCGTTTTCAAAACGCCGCCCGCACTTTTAAGCTACCCCAAACGGGCCCTAAATCAAAACCTCTAAATAAATCTTGAATAGTAGCAGTAAAATGGGGTTGTATAATATCCCAACCATTCTTGTAAAATTCAACATTAAACCCATCAGGCCCCGCAGGCTTGCCCTCTTCCATGTCAAATAAAATGTTTTTAATTTCTTCTAAGCAGGGAACACAAGACAGAGAATGATTATTAATATGAAGAGAAGAAGAATAAAGGGTGGAATTAATCTCAGTAAGCTTGCAGCCATCACTAGCAAACAAATTCAAAAAATATTGAATACCATCAGATATAATCTCGTTGTGTGTAGAGATAATTCTCCCATCAGTCTTGCAAATTCTAGAAATAAAATTCTGCTTCGTACAATTACGAATGCAAGCATGATAATAAGCAGTATTATGATCTCCTTCTAGAAAATTAGTTTTAGTTGCTTTTTGAGTATAAAAACTCTCTTGCATCGAAATAGTGTGATTCATATTTTGTTATTCCCTCAATAACATTTCCAAATCCAGATTATTATTAGCATAATTGGANGCAGCAATTCAAAACTATTTTGGAAGGAGAGAATGTATATCTCTATATATCATTTCCATCATGCAAGAAATAACCCCATAATTCCACTAGAAATATCAGCCAATGTAAAATTTTAATAAATATAAAACAAGAAAGTACGTCACATGGAGGATCAGGATCACACAGACTATAAGAGATCCCTAAATGAGAACAAATTCACTAAATGATCTCATCTATTTATGGTTTCCCAGATCAAGAAATCTCAACCCATTCTAATCCAAAAAAAGATAACCCAGTTCATGAATCTCAATAAAGAAACTGCATATCCAAACTCTAACCTTCTACACCCCAACAAATAAACAAAA
>JXCR01139134.1:1301-19176 GCA_002079205.1 Phalaenopsis hybrid cultivar
GCGTGTTTTTGTCATTCTCCGCTTTTCTACAAGAAGGCTTGCTTGTGTACAACTAATAGAGACAACAATATCAAGAAGGCAAGAGAAAAGAATTAAATGGAAATGTTTAGACAAGGAAAGGAGAGTGTGTAATTCAAAATAATTGATAAAGTAGATTTATCACAATATTGCCTCCTGAATAGGTGATGTAGAAGCATGATCAACAAAGGCACCATATATTGCTAGATTGGGCAAATGATAAAAATGATTTCAGATGGCCTGTCTATGTGCTTATGTATGTTTCAATGTCACCAGTATTTTCACTGATGGCTGTTTTATGTGTGGATATCTAACTAGTTCAGATATGGTGAATTTTTACAAGGTATGTGCTTAACTGGGCAAGTTCCAGAAATAACTTGTTTAAAAAATTCAATATCACATAAATATTTGCTGAAAATATCAAGTACTAAGAAGAAAGAAACTCAATAACATAATTAGGCACAAAATGTTGATCAGGAGATGACAGCTTGGGAATGAATGAAACAAACTCTACATTTCATAATTTCTAAACACAACAGTATACAATCTTTATATATATATATATATATATATAGCAGTACCTGTACTGTAGGGCGCGGTTCATAAATAGATAAATATCCTTTTGACTCAACTTGATTAAAATAAATATCATTTTCTGACAGCAAAAGATGAGCACAATAGCTTTCAAGTGGCTCGCTGCTACCATATAAAATCTGGAAACAATAAAAGAAGATTTTAATTAGTCATACAAAGTTCTGATAAGGAGACAACTCTAAACTCAGCAATAATGCGGATACGTGTATTTGTCTGTGTAGTGCTTGCTGACTTTCAGGGAATCCATCCTCCATTGTGACTCATGGAGATTGGAAACCTGAGCTGCAGTAGAGCCTTGTATAATTGAATTTCACCTTGAAAGATGTACATATTATGAAGTAAAAAGTTCTCCTTTGAAAAAATTCAATCTAGTTCGAGAAAGTTTAACCTCCGCTAATTCTTCTGCTGTCACAGACCTCTTATTTTCCAAAAGTTCCTCCCAAGCACACTCCAAAATAGTCGGGTCCTTCAATGAAACCATACAAAACACAAAAGGGGAAAAAAAAACATATTCCGATGAGAAGAAAGTCCCGAATAAGAAACATTCAACAAATTTCTACTTACCAAAAGNACATATTCCGATGAGAAGAAAGTCCCGAATAAGAAACATTCAACAAATTTCTACTTACCAAAAGACTATCAGCTTTCTGAATAAAATCAGGAATATCTCTATGATCGAAGTTTTCAAATACAGCAACAATATAGGTGATCTGCTGAGGCTTAATGGAGGATATGACCCCGTTCTGACTTCATAAATTAAAATAGAATGATATAAAAAAACAATATCAAAAACAATAACTCAGAATATTCTTGATTGCGGAAGTCGGATGGTTAGAAAGAACATATACATAAATATGCAAATCAACAAAAACAAGTGTAACACCTAGTGACCAATTCAACAAGCCGCAGTGGTTGTTTCTACAAAAACCTGATCGCAAACTATCCAGTTCTTCTTCCCATCAGGTTTCTGCGCGACAGCAAGCAATAACTTCTGTGTATCTTTCCGAAATTCAAGTAAACTGCCTTTCTGAAGTGAACGCTTCGCAGGCTTGACCTCAAGTAACTCCTCAGCAGTGCTCGCCAACTCCACTCTGCAATTTATCAATACAAATGATGAAAACATCCACAGGATAAACAGCAATATCTTTGGAGAGGATAGAACTTTCCTCTTGGTCGCGCGTACACGCCTCATCGAATGCATGGCCTTCAGCTCCTCCATAACGTAGTCAACGAGGCTATGGGCATGAGAGGTAGATTGGCCGCCATGGAATTGTGGCGTAAGGGAATTGGATGGAAAATTTCGAGAATGAGATAACTTTAACATTGGGCAGGGCGAGGGAAAACGGATGCGAAAGAAATGGCGGGAGAGGAGGATGCAGAACGGAGGGTAGGCGGCGGAGCGCACGATGGAGAGGCTGCTCACCGCCCTGGTCGCCATGGGCTTGTTCATCCCTGCTAGAGTTCCCTGAAAGGTAGAAGAAGAGCTATCCTCTCTTCTTCTTGACGACTTCGAGGGGTTTATTATGGTTTGAACATTAGAGTATGGATAACAGCCGGTGAACGGGTTTAGAGGCAATCGGCCGGCGACCACCGGCTAGCCAGATGCTGATAGGGTTGTAAGGGCTGTCAGGGAAAAGTTTAAATTTAAGGGTCCCTTTGGGGCAGCCGGTGAACGGGTTTAAGTTGCTTGGGCCGTAGGGTTAACCCGCGGCTTATATTTCGTGTAAAAATTCAAACGCAGTTTCGGATAAACTGGTGAAACGCGCGAACCAAATGGTACGGTGGCATTTTGAAAACACGACCCATACTTATAAGCTGCCCCAAACGGACCCCAAATTATTAGGATTGAGTAAATCAGTAGATTGCTGATTTAATAAATTTTAAATGATTTTAATTCAAAAATTATATTATAATAGATTTACTAAATTTTATAATTTCAGTATAATTATTTGTCAAATAAAAATAACAAATTGAATATCTCTTACTTCAAATCACATAAATTTATGGTTTGGTGGGATTTAGGGTTTGGGATGCCAAACCAAACACTGAAATGTCGCGGCATTCTTTAATAAGTCCAGTTAATTTTGATTCTAATGGCATCAGGTTAATTTTTCTTCATCTTCCATTGTGTTCACCTTTTGATTTTGCATGTTATGAGTGTAAATAACAAAAATTTTGTGTTAGATATGTAAATACATAAGAATTGCGTGATATGTGTGTAAAATCGTATATTCTTATTATCAAACTTTTAAACTATCATTCCATTCATATGTTGATGGATTATAAAGTGTGTGTATCATATTTGATTTGTATAGCTTGCACTTGGAATGAACTATTATATGCAAGGGCTTAGTTCTATAAGCATTATATAAACCTAATTCAAGTTAACTCATTGATAGTTTTGAAGGAGGCCGCACATTCCAATTTAAAACCAGTACTCTTTATTTTTTTTTTCTTTTTTTCTTTAGCACTTTCGGTACTCACTGTTATGTGGATTATGTATCTAAATTTTTGTTATGTTTTGAAAAGAATTTATATTTTTGAGGTACCAAATATGCGGTTGTCACAGTTCCGTTTTAAACAGTTTTACTAAATATGAGCGAAATGATCATTTTTTCAGAAACAGCTATCCCACAGCTATTTTTACACAGCTACCTCAAATAGGGAGCCAGTTTTCCCGCGACAGCTTCCTAGGACAGCGCAACTGCAACTGAAAAACAGAAAAGTTGCAGCTGTCCCAAACAGACCCTTAAATTCAAATCAGAGAGATCTGAATTTATCAAATCCGCAATTTTATTTTGTCCAAAATAACCATATGATAAGATTTAATCTATATTCAAACTAAAATTTATTCAAAATTTGTTGTCAGACAGCCTCTGACTTTAGACTATTACTCTTCAAACATTAACATTAGTGGAGCTAATAATAAATGTTAGCTAGATTTGATTAAATTATGATAAATTATTTGACAGTTATTTATAGTAGTAAAAAAAATTTAAAAAATTATAAAAAAAAAGTGTTATGGAATCCCATTATTAGAAGGAGCTGGTCTTCTCAACCCACCAGGACAGGCTGTGGCCTAATGTGTTGATCCAGATTCAGGTCTATGAAAGTGAGACGAAGCCCCCAGAACAATACCTTTCTCTTTGTTATTTTCTCCCAGCAGCTCCAAACCGAATTCCCTCCCTGTGCTGCCGCCATTCATGCCCATAACCTTTCTCCCAGGCTTAAGTTTAATCATGCTGCAAATGACCGTTCAATTTAGAAGTAAAGTATGAGTGAAGAAGAAATGGGGAAAATAAAGATAGAGAGATAAAGGCATACAGCCAGAAAATATTTGTTTATGAGATTCATGCATGTCTCCTTAAATCGCCGCGCCGCGCGAAATGTATAAAACTTATAACTTCTGAAATGTCTATTGCACCGTATTTGATACGTCGAGCGAATCCTATACACGTTTTTTTAGCATGGTGGAGCAAAACTCGTATGCGACGCTTGGGAGTTGGGACGTGGTGGGTGAATCAAAAAGCTTTTGAAATGTTTATTTTGACTCATTTGATGCCTCAAGGAGAGCCCTATACATATTTTACTTAGCATGGTGGGGTGAGGCTTGCAAGTGAAGCTCGAGACGTGATAGAAAATTCAAAATCAAGTACTTGAGCATTTCTTTCTTGACGCGGCGGGGAAATATGTTGCAGGTACCTGAGATTGCACGGGCGACATCTGTACACGTTATTCTTAGCGTGACGGAGGATCGCGTTGCATTTTTTAAAACCCATGCATGCATTTCTTTACGTGGCGGGATACACGTCATTACGGTGGTGGAGCAAGCCACTCGTACACGTCTTTCTTTGCATAGTGGACAAACCCGAACTTCCGATGCAAGCACCTAACGGGGGATGACACCGAGGGGCTGCTGAAATGTTGCTAGATTTTTATGAAAGCATCAGACATGAAGAGTAGCTGGATTGAACTTATCTGAACAAAAAAGAAATGCAATTGAATAAAAGCTCCTAATCTATATATTAAAGACTACAATGATTACAAAAATTATTTTAAATGACAATTAAATATAAATAGAACTTGCAAGACTCACAGGAACTCGAAGACTCATCAACAAGCTCGAATAAAACCAGGGGGGTCCACCTGAACACTCAAATGGGAGCCATGTATGGGAAAGATATGAAATTTCTAATATGCAATTGAAGTTTGCAACGCCTTCAATTCCCTTGGATCAACAACTCCAAATACACAAGTGGACAGAAAGCGAAGTTTAGGTCTCCAGTGAAATATTTGCAGTCATTTCAATAATAATATGCCCCTGCAAATAACTATAAAATCCCCTAAAAGTCACATAAATAAACAAATTAAAACACCCGCAAAGTGCTCTAACCAACGTTCTAAATGTTTGATCTTAAGGTCTAAAAATGATGCGCGGGAAAAATAATTGTCTAAGCTCAAATCAATATGCCTTGAAGTATGTGTTGAGCTATTTAAAAATATATTCAAACCAAAATACAAAACACCCGCATGTGCTCCGACCAATGTGTTCAATGCTCGATCTTAAGGACTGAAAATGTTGTGTGGGTTAAAATATGTGCTTACGCACAAAACCAAATGCCTTGAAATGTGTGCAAGGCTATATGGATCAACAAATTAAATTCCTACATGTGCTCCGGTATGCCTCTAAATATTCAAGCTTATGCGTCTAAGAATGTTGGAGCATTAGGCTACCTTGCCTATAGAGTGAGGTCATAAGTCAAACCCTTTGGCCAATCCTATCCTCCCCCTTACATGGACCAACGTCGACAAGATTGAACCCCCCACTGAGTTAGTCCAATCCTCCTCACGAAAATTGGAGTTAACAGGACTAGTGCTCCTATTAATATATAAATTTCAGTCGATCCCGGTAATGGTCGTGTTAACCAAAGATTTCAACTGGAGGGGTTTATTTTGAATTTATACTTCAAAATCTATTGAATTCCATTATTTCAATTTCTGAACTTGATCCTCTATAAGCAGGACAGAGTAAACAGGTTTTAAAGATAAACGATTTCCTAATGGTGGTCGTGCTGATTGAATATTTCAATAGGAGAAGTTTATTTTAAAATTATACTTCAAAGTCTATTTTGAATTAAATTATTTCAATTTATGAATCTGATACTCTATAAGCAGGACAGAGTAGACAGAGTTTAAAGATAAACAATTCCCCAATGAGGGTAGCGTTGACTAGAGATTTCAACTGGAGTGGTCAAATTTAAAATTATTCTTCAAAATCTATTTTAAATCCAATTATTTCAATTACTAAACTAGATCCTCTGTAAGTGGGACAAAGTCTGCAGGGTTTAAAGATAAATCATTTCTTGATGATGGTCGTGTTGATCATAAATTTCAACCAGATGGGTTTATTTATAAAATTAAAATATTTTAAATCATAAAAAAATAATATTTGAATGAAAAATTATGTCAATTAGTGCTTAAAGCGAAACTCATCCCCCTCCACAACCGTTTGTCGACATAGACAAATCNCTTTGGGGCAGCCGGTGAACGGGTTTAAGTTGCTTGGGCCGTAGGGTCAACCCGCGGCTTATATTTCGTGTAAAAATTCAAACGCAGTTTCGGATAAACTGGTGAAACGCGCGAACCAAATGGTACGGTGGCATTTTGAAAACACGACCCATACTTATAAGCTGCCCCAAACGGACCCCAAATTATTAGGATTGAGTAAATCAGTAGATTGCTGATTTAATAAATTTTAAATGATTTTAATTCAAAAATTATATTATAATAGATTTACTAAATTTTATAATTTCAGTATAATTATTTGTCAAATAAAAATAACAAATTGAATATCTCTTACTTCAAATCACATAAATTTATGGTTTGGTGGGATTTAGGGTTTGAGATGCCAAACCAAACACTGAAATGTCGCGGCATTCTTTAATAAGTCCAGTTAATTTTGATTCTAATGGCATCAGGTTAATTTTTCTTCATCTTCCATTGTGTTCACCTTTTGATTTTGCATGTTATGAGTGTAAATAACAAAAATTTTGTGTTAGATATGTAAATACATAAGAATTGCGTGATATGTGTGTAAAATCGTATATTCTTATTATCAAACTTTTAAACTATCATTCCATTCATATGTTGATGGATTATAAAGTGTGTGTATCATATTTGATTTGTATAGCTTGCACTTGGAATGAACTATTATATGCAAGGGCTTAGTTCTATAAGCATTATATAAACCTAATTCAAGTTAACTCATTGATAGTTTTGAAGGAGGCCGCACATTCCAATTTAAAACCAGTACTCTTTATTTTTTTTTTCTTTTTTTCTTTAGCACTTTCGGTACTCACTGTTATGTGGATTATGTATCTAAATTTTTGTTNGATTCCAATTTAAAATCAGGACTCTTTATTTTTTTTTTTTCTTTTTTTCTTTAGCACTTTCGGTACTCACTGTTATGTGGATTATGTATCTAAATTTTTGTTATGTTTTGAAAAGAATTTATATTTTTGAGGTACCAAATATGCGGTTGTCACAGTTCCGTTTTAAATAGTTTTACTAAACATGAGCGAAATGATCATTTTTTCAGAAACAGCTATCCCACAGCTATTTTTACACAGCTACCTCAAATAGGGAGCCAGTTTTCCCGCGACAGCTTCCTAGGGCAGCGCAACTGCAACTGAAAAACAGAAAAGTTGCAGCTGTCCCAAACAGACCCTTAAATTCAAATCAGAGAGATCTGAATTTATCAAATCCGCAATTTTATTTTGTCCAAAATAACCATATGATAAGATTTAATCTATATTCAAACTAAAATTTATTCAAAATTTGTTGTCAGACAGCCTCTGACTTTAGACTATTACTCTTCAAACATTAACATTAGTGGAGCTAATAATAAATGTTAGCTAGATTTGATTAAATTATGATAAATTATTTGACAGTTATTTATAGTAGTAAAAAAAATTTAAAAAATTATAAAAAAAAAGTGTTATGGAATCCCATTATTAGAAGGAGCTGGTCTTCTCAACCCACCAGGACAGGCTGTGGCCTAATGTCTTGATCCAGATTCAGGTCTATGAAAGTGAGACGAAGCCCCCAGAACAATACCTTTCTCTTTTTTATTTTCTCCCAGCAGCTCCAAACCGAATTCCCTCCCTGTGCTGCCGCCATTCATACCCATAACCTTTCTCCCAGGCTTAAGTTTAATCATGCTGCAAATGACCGTTCAATTTAGAAGTAAAGTATGANGTTGATCCAGATTCAGGTCTATGAAAGTGAGACGAAGCCCCCAGAACAATACCTTTCTCTTTGTTATTTTCTCCCAGCAGCTCCAAACCGAATTTCCTCCCTGTGCTGCCGCCATTCATGCCCATAACCTTTCTCCCAGGCTTAAGTTTAATCATGCTGCAAATGACCGTTCAATTTAGAAGTAAAGTATGAGTGAAGAAGAAATGGGGAAAATAAAGATAGAGAGATAAAGGCATACAGCCAGAAAATATTTGTTTATGAGATTCATGCATGTCTCCTTAAATCGCCGTGCCTCGCGAAATGTATAAAACTTATAACTTCTGAAATGTCTATTGCACCGTATTTGATACGTCGAGCGAATCCTATACACGTTTTTTTAGCATGGTGGAGCAAAACTCGTATGCGACGCTTGGGAGTTGGGACGTGGTGGGTGAATCAAAAAGCTTTTGAAATGTTTATTTTGACTCATTTGATGCCTCAAGGAGAGCCCTATACATATTTTACTTAGCATGGTGGGGTGAGGCTTGCAAGTGAAGCTCGAGACGTGATAGAAAATTCAAAATCAAGTACTTGAGCATTTCTTTCTTGACGCGGCGGGGAAATATGTTGCAGGTACCTGAGATTGCACGGGCGACATCTGTACACGTTATTCTTAGCGTGACGGAGGATCGCGTTGCATTTTTTAAAACCCATGCATGCATTTCTTTACGTGGCGGGATACACGTCATTACGGTGGTGGAGCAAGCCACNGAATCGCCGCGCCGCGCGAAAGGTATAAAACTTATAACTTCTGAAATGTCTATTGCACCGTATTTGATACGTCGAGCGAATCCTATACACGTTTTTCTTAGCATGGTGGGGCAAAACTCGTACGCGACGCTTGGGAGTTGGGACGTGGTGGGCGAATAAAAAAGCTTCTGAAATGTTTATTTTGACTCGTTTGATGCGTCAAGGGGAGCCTTATACATGTTTTACTTAGCATGGTGGGGTGAGGCTCGCAAGTGAAGCTCATGACGCGATAGAAAATTCAAAATCAATTACTTGTGTATATCTTTCTTGACGCGGCGGGGAAATATGTTGCAAGTACCTGAGATTGCACGGGTGACATTTGTACACGTTTTTCTTAGTGTGACAGAGGATCGCGTTGCAATTTTGAAAACCCATGCATGCATTTCTTTACGTGGCGGGATATGCTTCATTACGGTGGTGGAGCAAGCCACTCATACACGTCTTTCTTTGCATAGTGGACAAACCCTGACTTCCGATGCAGACACCTAACGGAGGATGACATGGGGAGGCTGCTGAAATGTTGCTAGATTTTTATGTAAACATCAGACATAAAAGAGTAGCTGGATTGAACTTATCTGAACAAAAAATAAATGCAATTTAATAAAAGCTCCTAATCTACATATTAAAAACTACAATGATTACATAAATTATTTTAAATGACACTTAAATATAGATAGATCTTGCACGACTCACAGGAACTCGAAGACTCATCAACAAGCTCGAATGAAACCAGAGGGGTCCACCTGAACACTCAAATGGGAGCCATGTATGGGAAAGATATAAAATTTCAAATATGCAATTGAAGTCTGCAAGGCCTTCAATTCCCTTGGATCAGCAACTCCAAATACACAAGTGAACATAAAGCGAAGTTCAGGCCTCCAATGAAAATATTTGCACTCATTTCAATAATAATATGCCCCTGCAAATAACTATAAAATCCCCTAAAAGTCACATAAATAAACAAATTAAAACACCCGCAAAGGCTCTAACCAACACTCTAAATGTTCAATCTTAAGGTCTAAAAATGATGCGCGGGTAAAATAATTGTCTAAGCACAAATCAATATGCCTTGAAGTACGCGTTGAACTATTTAAAAATATATTCAAACCAAAATACAAAACACCCGCATGTGCTCTGACCAATGTGTTCATTGCTCGATCTTAAGGGCTGAAAATGTTTTGTGGGTTAAAATACATGCTTAAGCACAAAACCAAATGCCTTGAAATGTGTGCAAAGCTATATGGATCAACAAATTAAATTCCTACATGTGCTCCGGTATGCCTCTAAATATTCAAGCTTATGCGTCTAAGAATGTTGGAGCATTAGGCCACCTTGCCTATATAGTGAGATCATAAGTCAAACCCTTGGCCAATCCTATCCTCCCCCTTACATGGACCAACATCAACAAGATTGAAGCCCCCACTGAGCTAGTCCAATCCTCCTCACAAAAATTGGAGTTAACAGGACTAGTGCTCCTATTAATATATAAATTTCAGTCGATCCTGGTGATGGTCGTGTTAACCAAAGATTTCAACTGGAGGGGTCTATTTTGAAATTATACTTCAAAGTCTATTTTGAATTCCATTATTTCAATTTATAAACTTGATCCTCTGTAAGCAAGACCGAGTTAACAGATTTTAAAGATAAACAATTTCCCAACGGTGGTCGTGTTGACTGAATATTTCAATTGGAGAAGTCTATTTTGAATTAAATTATTTCAATCTATGAATTTGATACTCTATAAGCGGGACAGAATAGACAGAGTTTAAAGATAAACAATTCCCCAATGAGGGTAGTGTTGACTAGAGATTTTAACCGGAGTGGTCAAATTTAAAATTATTCTTCAAAATCTATTTTAAATTCTATTATTTCAATTACTAAACCGGATCCTCTGTAAGTGGGACAAAGTCTGCAGGGTTTAAAGATAAATCATTTCCTGATGATGGTCGTGTTGATCATAAATTTCAACAGGATGAGTTTATTTATAAAATTAAAATATTTTAAATTATAAAAAAATAATATTTGAATAAAAAATTATGTCAATTAGTGCTTAAAGCGAAACTCATCCCCCTCCACAACCGTTTGTCGACATAGACAAATCAAATGCTGACTCGAGCTCACAAAGCGCCAAGGTCATATCAAATATACTACTAAATTTAAATTCAAAACAATTCTATGTTAGTAAGAACGTGACCCGAGTCTTCTGTCTGCATGGTTCTTACCACCAAATGACACCACAAAGTAGTGGTTACGACCAGAGCCCTTTGATCGGAATGTTTGTCTCTAAACGGTACGATTATATTACGGTCACTATTGTAGCCCGTATGTTTCCCGATGACAATTTGCCCTTTTGAGTGTTGAATGGGGCAGAAAGCTTTTCTGTAAACTAAGATCAACTAAGATTAGTCTTCTTAGACAAATATTCACCCCAGGTATACAGTGTTTCCTTGAACGAGGCAACCCATGGCTGCTGACAAGGATCCTTCGGTCAGGTTGGGTCTACTACCTCTGCTGACTAAGGAGACTTAGGACCATGACGACTCGAGATGTGGGACCACGGGGTCTTGAAAGGGTTCGTCGTCGTTTCCCTCACCATCCGCTTTGAGCTCACTTTGATCATTTTTGTTATTTATATTCTCGAATTTGTTGCTACTATATGCTATGTTTGAATACTTAATGCCTAATAATTAGCCTTAANCGACGACTCGAGATGTGGGACCACGGGGTCTTGAAAGGGTTCGTCATCGTTTCCCTCACCATCCGCTTTGAGCTCACTTTGATCATTTTTATTATTTATATTCTCGAATTTGTTGCTACTATATGCTATGTTTGAATACTTAATGCCTAATAATTAGCCTTAATCGAAAGTGTCTTTTTGTTATCGGGAGGGGTAATTAACCATAGGGGCTTGCGCCTATGACAAAACTCGAACCCCAAATCTCAAAGTCCTCGCAAAAATGAGGTCGAAATATTATCTGCTATCTCATCTGTCTTTTGAAAAATTGAACTAGTAACAAATGCATGCACACACCGTGTCAAGCTCTCGACGAAAATCCGGTTTTTTTTTTTTTGAATTTTAGGAGCTCACAATAGTATTAATGAACTTTTGAACAATGGAGTTGTGCACAGTTCCCTCTTACTAAAACATTCTTTGTTTTAAGTGATCTCACGGGGCATATGTTCAATTTGCATAATAGTTCTACAAAGATGGTCTCCACTTCTAAATAATCATTTAGTCAAAATTAGTGGAAGCATAATCATGATTAATTAAAATGTTGTTTAGCGAATTTAAAAATTACAGGAAACCAAACAATCACCAACTATAACTGCATCTATCGTTGAGAACTTTCAGTTACATGAAACCCCGTGTTCAAAAAAAGAAAGAATTATGAANGGCGAATTTAAAAATTACAGGAAACCAAACAATCACCAAGTATAACTGCATCTATCGTTGAGAACTTTCAGTTACATGAAACCCCGTGTTCAAAAAAAGAAAGAATTATGAATCATGTCTTCAGTTTTAGATTTTATTTTAACAAGATTTGTACAATATGTTTAAAGCTAAGATTCTACTATTAAACGCAAAATTATATTTGAATAAGGTTTAACGCTGTATTTGGGGCTTTAAATCTTATTCGAACACTAAATTCTACACCCTAGAACTTGAGGTATCGATTATAATGATATCGAATCTTGTTCAAATATTGTATGGACCATATTTGAACTTTATTTTTATTTTTTTTAACTATGTTCAAACTGTATCTAAATCATATTTGAGCCACATTAAAATTTTGTTTACATATTTTTAAATCTTATTTGACTCACGCTCAAACTTAATGCAAACTATTTAAAATAAGATTTAAAGTGTCTAAATTTGTATGAAATTTTATCAGCTTGCACGAATCTTGATGCATTTTTAGCAAGAAAAGTTACAGATTCAAATTCAAGATCATCCAGAGCCCTAATTTCAACAAATTGTAGTCAAACTTATATCTCGACAAGACAAACTCAATGATACCAATTGGTTCAATCTGAGTCCAATCATATCAAGCATTAAAGCGTATTTGAAGGTTTTGAATCATCAATTGAATTGTCAAATGAACTCCCAATTTGACATATTTATAGACAACTCAAGCATCTCAATTAGAGGAATCTAACGACCCTAAACTCACTTAACTATGAGATCACTAAGGCTCTCAAATTATAAAAAGTCATCTTTGATGACTGGCTATCAATATGGGTCGTCTCATCGAGTGGTTGGGGAGATTAATCGTTAAATGACAAAAATGCCCCTACCTCAGAGGCTACAAATAGATCCCCTCTCTTCATTTGAGAGGGGGATGGGGAGAGATAAACTTTCAAAGCTTGTTATGAGCTAAAAACCAAACGATAAGTTCTAGGCTCCGTAGTCGTCGATCACCGCCGAACACCACCCATCGGCCACTGTCAACCACTGTTAGACATCCCAGCTCACTGTTGTTGACAACCCCTGCTTGCTAGCGACATATCCACATAGAGTTATAACGTGCAACACCGTACTAAAGACCCAACGATAACTTTCAAACTCCGTAGTCGTATACCATAGTTTATCAGAGTCTGTCAGTAGTCATTAGTCGCTCCTGCTTGCCACACTCACTAACCTCTACTTGCTAATGTCATATTTGAAATATGGTTGTAATATATAACATCGCATGAAGATCCGACGATCACTGCTTATGACCATCATATTCATAATACAACTATACTTTCTGGGCTACTAAATTTTTCTATATATTGTATGCAAACAAGTGTTGTATGTAGTGTAAAATGGAACCCTATTCTCTCAATGGTGCGAAAATTTGTGTATCTTTATGCTTACACACGTATAGTGGATTACTTTGATTATGATAGGCCCCATGACTTTTTCTCTTTTAATGATTTCTCCTATTACTCTTCTTTTATCTCTGAGTGTGATGGATATTCATGCAACTTTAAGTCTTTAAATTATCACTATAGTGTCTCAAATCTTTGGACACACAACCTTTATCATCATATTATATATAAATGATTCATTTAAAAAGCTTTGATATGTATGTAGATGTTTGATATAGTCATACCGGTAGAGTAGTACTACACTGTTCATGTCACATGTTGAATCCGGGAGATGGAAAATAACTATTAATTAGTGTATGAATTTCAATTGCGTTTAAAAGAACGAGAAATCTCTCTCTAAGCATCTTTTTAATGATCCCAAGACGGGGTGAGCATTCGGCCGGTTCGATTAGATCGGTATGCAAATTGATTAAATCAATTACAATTGAAATAAAAAAAAATTAAGAAAAATAGAACAAAAGTTTAACTGACTTTAAATGGTTTAGTTATGAATAAACCAAAATTTGAACTTTTGATCGGTTTGGTTACGAACAAAGTACATCATACTTAAATATATAATATCAATTTAATTTTATGAATCCTCAATTTATTTTAATCAAATATTGCATATGTGGTAAACTTTGGCTTTTTCACAAAATTAAAATATGGGAAGATTTACATACATACAACTTAATTCCTGTATATTTACATCTCCAACCCTTAAAATTCAATTTTTACATTAATGTCGCATTACTTTTACATGAAAATGTGTCTTCCCTTTTTTAAAAAGCTAAAAACATGTTATGTTTAATGGAATGTGAACGATGTGTGTGTTATATAATATAAAATTTTAATTAAATCTAAGTTTTTGGGATTGTTCGGTTAAATGAAAATTCAAATTGAACCAATTTCCAAAAAATCAAATATTAAAGCTGTTAAATTTAAAAAACGAAGGTTTTCGATTTTGACTAAATAATACACACCCCTAATCCCAAGTTATAATTTTTTTAGGCTTAAACTGAAATAGATTTAACAAGAAAAAAAAATAAATGCTTTATTGTTTTTGATATTAAAGATAAGAACATAATATTATAGTTGGAAATTTTGTTGCTATAAACTAAATAAAGTTTAGTGAATATTCAATTAAGGATGAATTTATGGAGATGATTAGACATTAACTTCAAAATTGCAAATATGAATAATGTAAGCATTGAGAGTGCTAAGAGAAATAATGTATAAAAATAATGTTTATTCCTTCTTATAGTTGATGTTAAGTATAATCATGAGAAGTGCATAGTTATTTTCCATTAGATTTTTGTTTTAATTGAAGAAAAATAATAATTTGATAAAATATCTATGGAGAAGGCAGTTATATAAAATGATGTTGATATGATGGTTAACAAAATATTATGTTGCACTATTAGATACAACTATATGAAAAAGAAAATCACAACCTAGTATGTTTGTTGGATGTGTCATAACATTGCAATATTCTGTTTATAAAGTCATTCATAACGAGCTTACGAGAGCATGTGTATAGTACTAGCGTAATGAGATAGCTAAAAATGTTAAATTGAAAGAGCTTATGGGTTATTATTATTAATTAACTTTCAAACATATATTAAATTATTTTTCATGGTGTTTGTTGTATTTATGTTGTTGCACGTAAGTGATGAAAAGGTTTTTTATGTGTTAATTTTATGCACTTCTTCTCAATATCTCACAATTAGAGTTGTACGTGTAGAATAAGAAGGCCACCACATATTTTACAATCGAGTGTGGAGAATGTATTGAGAATAAAATAATATGCTAAGTGCTTGAAGCATGGAATATATATGAGTCAATGTCCATGAATCGTCCAACTGTGCCTTCCTTTGATTTGTTGAAAAAGCTTTTTATAAGTGTTAAGAGTTAAAGAATAACTAGCATATACAAGTAAAAAATCTCTTAGGTTGGAACGAAAATTTATAAGTAATATATTGATAATGTTACACATATGATTAAGGATAAGGAGGGTAGCATGGAGATAATTTATGCCAACTCAACCATTCATGTGAGGTTTGAAGATGGAGTGGAGATGGAGTAAAAGGGTAGCAAAGTTCCTTCATAAAAAGCTTACATTATTACATTTATTCACTTGAGTTTAGTCTTCTACAAGCAATACGACATGTTTTGTGCAAGAAAAAATTTACTTATATTCTAACTTTTTTTAACTTATTTTTATAGATTAATTACTAAGTGTCATAGATCTTAGTTATAAATGTTGCCCTTGCCCGTAATAAGGAGATAAGGCTTATCTATCTAATGAATGAGTTATCCTTATTTGATACAAATTTTACAAAAAATAAAAATAAAATTAAAATAGATGTTGGTATTCGCCCCGATATGGATGTGAGCTACAACCAAACCATATAAAAAATGGCTTATGTTTGAATGAATATTTTTTATCATGTGNAAGGTTTGAAGATGGAGTGGAGATGGAGTAAAAGGGTAGCAAAGTTCCTTAATAAAAAGCTTACATTATTACATTTATTCACTTGATAGCGGTGCTAATGAGTTTAGTCTTCTACAAGTAATACGACATGTTTTGTGCAAGAAAAAAATTACTTATATTCTAACTTTTTTTAATTTATTTTTATAGATTAATTACTAAGTGTCATAGATCTTAGTTATAAATGTTGCCCTTGCCCGTAATAAGGAGATAAGGCTTATTTATCTAATGAATGGGTTATCCTTATTTGATACAAATTTTACAAAAAATAAAAATAAAATAAAAATAGATGTTGGTATTCGCCCTGATATGGATGTGAGCTACAACCAAACCATATAAAAAATGGCTTATGTTTGAATGAATATTTTTTATCATGTGCTCCTCATAGAAATGTGCTTTATCTCATCATTTTCTACCTTAGGGATTTTAAAAAATATGATTTTTTTCATATATATATACATATATATATATATATGTATATATATATGTATATATATATATATATGTATATATCTATATTTAACAGACCAACTTATTCTCTTATATATTGAGCATGTATAAAACGAATAATCAAACAGTTGAACTGCTGAACAAAAGCAGGTCTCTATGGTCAAGATATAATATAAGCACACATCAAAACATATGTCACATACATGAAAGGGCAAGTATAAGATAACTCTCTAAATCTTTTGATAGCTAACGAATAGTAAATGTTGAGAACATCATCATTTNTGAAAATATTTAACAGACCAACTTATTCTCTTATATATTGAGCATGTATAAAACGAATAATCAAACAGTTGAACTGCTGAACAAAAGCAGGTCTCTATGGTCAAGATATAATATAAGCACACATCAAAACATATGTCACATACATGAAAGGGCAAGTATAAGATAACTCTCTAAATCTTTTGATAGCTAACGAATAGTAAATGTTGAGAACATCATCATTTCAATGAGAGAATTATACAATGAATATTTCTACATTATTTGGATTTCCCTATAATAACCTAATTTTGATCTAATAAGATTTGCATATTTTTAATTTTAATATTTAATTTATAATTTGCTTGTTTGCTAGTCTTTAGAGATTTTGTTTTGGAGAGAATTGAAGCACAAATTATAAAATTATGATAAGAATAAATAAACCATTGTGTATTTAATTAAGTTAATAGATTAATTTAATGTCCAACTTATAAATTGTAAGCAAAGCATTCCATGGTCTATTTCTTTTCATATTTTTATTATTTTTTATGGGAAACATAATTATAAAAATAAGGGTTTTTTTTATTTGACTAGTCTTTCTTATGGAATTATCATATCTTTGTATACATAAAAAATGTGACTGCACAAATCTCGATGAGATTCAACAGATCGTGCGAAGAAGGCAATAGAGGATGGAGTCATCTAGCAATATTTCGGTCGTTTGAATAATGGATCGACCGAATGAATGTTCAACCAAACCAAAGAATGCTACACACCTAGACCAAGGACAGCTTAACCATCACAAGGGCATTCACAGGGTCAACGATCGTGTAGTGAAACTCTCACTTAGTCTCCTATGAAGATTTATTGCTCGAAATAATGCTGCCCGTCAAATTACTGCGATGCACTCACTGCTTGATGGGATAACCTTTTATGAGGAAAATGAGTTTTCATGATGGATCCCCTCGAAAAAGTCGATCGATAATTTGTTAGCCAGTAAAACGATTATATCCGACCGAGTGAAAGTGAATTGACTAGAGCGAGCATTTATGAATATGAAACGGAGTCAGGAGTAGTTACAAATATCGAAAGGTGCCGAAAGTGGTTTCCAGTGTCGAAAGATGTTAAAGTCGATTAGAAATATGTAAATATGTAACGACTTATAAATGT
>JXCR01139134.1:22103-34315 GCA_002079205.1 Phalaenopsis hybrid cultivar
ATGTGTCCTCACAAAGACTGGTTCGAGACACTGCAACAGGAAAATGATGAGTCTGTTCTATTGGGAGACAATAAAGCTCACAGGATTGTTGGAAGTGGATCAATCAGGATAAGGATGTTTGATGGAGTTGAATGAGTACTTGAAAAATGTCAGGTACGTACCAGAGCTAAAAAGAAATCTGATTTCTTTAGGTACGCTGGAGTCAAGCGGATGTTCATTCAAGACCAGAGCTCAAAAGAAATATGATTTCTTTAGGTACGCTGGAGTCAAGCGGATGCTCGTTCAAGGCAGAGAATGGCCGCATCAGAGTAACCAAAGGCTCTCGTGTCGTCATACAAGGAGTCAGGAAAAAAGGGTTGTACTCTCTTATCGAAAGAACCATGATTGTTAGTTCATGTACTGTTTGGACTTAGCAAACTCAAGCAAGGCCTGAGGGCCCCTCAGGGGCCAGATGGAGAGAATCTTTACTTCAAAACTTCTAAATTGAGGGTCAAGGTGGAGAATTGTTATTTTGACCCCAAATTATTGAACTATGGTAAAATGACACTTTTGTAATGTGGTACCGCTCACCTACCACATATCACCTACCGCTNTGGATGCTCGTTTAAGGCAGAGAATGGCCTCATCAGAGTAACCAAAGGCTCTCATGTCGTCATACAAGGAGTCAGTAAAAAGGGGTTGTACTCTCTTATCAGAAGAACCATGATTGTTAGTTCATGTACTGTTTGGACTTAGCAAACTCAAGCAAGGCCTAAGGGCCCCTCAGGGGCCAGATGGAGAGAATCTTTACTTCAGAACTTCTAAATTGAGGGTCAAGGTGGAGAATTGTTATTTTGACCCCCAATTATTGAACTATGGTAAAATGACACTTTTGTAATGTGGTACCGCTCACCTACCACATATCACCTATCGCTTACTTACCGCTTACCTACCGCCACCTACCTCCCACCTACCTCCCACCTACCACTCTCTTGCTTTTATAAATAGAGAGGCTTAGGAGAGCAAGAGAAGATATTTTAAGCTACCACAAAGGAGGAGAGAATACCTAGAGACCTAGAGAGGAGAAGAGCATCTTGAGGCCTTGTATCAAGGTGTCGTTTGAGAGGGAGGTCATAGAAGGAAGATGTGGGCTCATCTCTATGTATAAACTATGTATTCTCCATTTCTCTTGTCTTAGTGAACTATTTGATTGATTCCCTCTCGTGGACGTAGATCCAGTTGGATCGAACCACATAAACGATCTGTGGTTGTTTGTGTTATTTGCGTTTCATTTCTATGTCAGGAAGTACATATCTCACAACAAATATATTCTTTGTGTTACCCACATGTAGTTGATATGATGTTTGAAAGGCCATTGAAGTATATTTTTGAGTGAAAGCTGGCCTATACCATACCAACTTATATGAACTCTTTGATCTGAATTGTAGTGCAATCATCTCAATGTATAAAAAGTAAAATAGAACGCACAATTTCAGGCAATCTAACTATGTGCTAATGCATGTCATTGAAGACAAAAACAAATTTTTAAAGTCTTGGAATAATGCAAAACTATTATATTACTCAATAAACCATAAAAAAGTTCATTTAATAATATCTGAAGTCTCACTCCATTTTGAGATCATATCATAATATAACTTTAATACGATCCACATTCACATACAGACTTTAAAGGTAAATTTGAATTTGTTTTGCATGTGATTGTTTAGATTACTTGTATTATTAGTTTTTGGTTTTGTCATAAACAGCAGTTATTCTTACCAAAAGCTGCTTGGAAGCAAAAAAAAAAGTCAGCAATGCATTTTTTATTGACATATAATGTGGTATATTCTTTTATTAGCGCCGGCTAAAATATTTGTATATAATATTTGATCCATGTTAAAATAGAGTTTGATCATGATTTGAAAATTATTCCAATATTATTTGAATGGGGTTCAATCTTCTTCTTTGAGGTTCAAATCTTGATCACACCATATTAGGGCCCGTTTGGGGCAGCTTATAAGTGCAGGGGGCATTTTTGAAAACTTCGTGATACCGTTTGGATGGGGTGTTTTGCCCACTTATCCGAAAATGTAATTTCATTTTTACATTAAAAGTAGGCTGTGGGTCGACCCCCGCAGTCGACCCGTGGGCCGCGTTTCAGGATAAACAGTTTATCCTAAAACGCTCAAGCTGCCCCCTAACGCACCGTTAGAGTATTACTTAAATCAGATATAATGAACGACACCACACAATATGTAGTTTTAAAAAACTCGATTCCCTTAATAATAGAACCAATATTAACAAAGCACATATTAAATTGCAATGAACAATTAAATACACTGAATACAACAAATTAATAATATTATATAAATACTCATATTATAATAACAATTAGTTACTTTTCCTGTTATTACGAACTCAAAAGACAACCTTTTACATCAAATACAATTAAATCAAACACAATTAAATTTAAGATAAAGTATTTATTGGAGTCTATGGNTTTTCTTATGGAATTGTCATATCTTTGTATACATAAAAAATGTGACTGCACAAATCTCGATGAGCTTCAACAGATCGTGCGAAGAAGGCAATAGAGGATGGAGTCATCTAGCAATATTTCGGTTGTTTGAATAATGGATCGACCGAATGAATGTTCAACCAAACCAAAGAATGCTACACACCTAGACCAAGGACAGCTTAACCATCACAAGGGCATTCACAGGGTCAACGATCGTGTAGTGAAACTCTCACTTAGTCTCCTATGAAGATTTATTGCTCGAAATAATGCTGCCCGTCAAATTACTGTGATGCACTCACTGCTTGATGGGATAACCTTTTATGAGGACAATGAGTTTTCATGATGGATCCCCTCGAAAAAGTCGATCGATAATTTGTCAGCCAGTAAAACGATTATATCCGACCGAGTGAAAGTGAATTGACTAGAGCAAGCATTTATGAATATGAAACGGAGTTAGGGGTAGTTACAAATATCGAAAGGTGCCGAAAGTGGTTTCCAGTGTCGAAAGATGTTAAAGTCGATTAGAAATATGTAAATATGTAACGACTTATAAATGTGTTGTAACTTTCCCATTAAGTATGAGACAACCATGTAATTTACTAGATCCTTTCTATGATCTACAAATACAAGGGTCATTTCCATAGGAAAAAACTAGCTACTAAATCAAGTCCCATAAAATTAGCATCATTTGTGACTTATTCCTTTTTCTACTTCCCTTTATTCCTCTCATCCGATCAACGCTCTATTTCCTAGGCGTGATCCGAAAGACATTTTGGGACTCAAAACTTTGCAAAAGTTTTTTTTAAAATAAATTTGAGTTTATTTTGTATGAAAAAAAAAATTAGTGTTTACGATACATAATATAATATTTTAATTATTGCTTTTTAATAAAGTTTTAGCTTTAGGTTTTAAAAATTAATATATTCAAATTTAACTCAATATTCATTGTAACCTAATTTTTTTCCTTACATATTTGTACACACACACGCACTAACACACTAAATGAAGAGATTTCTACATATTTAGTACTTATGATTTAGGGTCCGTTTGGGGCAGCTTGTGCGGTTCAGGATAAATTGTTTATCCTGAAATGCAGCCCGCGGGGCGACCGCAGGGGTCGACCCGCGACATACGTTTAGTGTAAAAACCCAAACACAGTTTTAGATAAGCTAGCGAAACGCACAAATTAAACGGTACGGCGGCGTTTTGAAAATGCCGCTGCCCCAAACGGACCCTTAAAGGAAGAAGAGAAAGAAGAGAGAGAGATGGAGAACATGAGAGATGAAAGCGAAAATTAATTTGGAGGGGTTTTATAGCTGGTGTTATCCTTTGAGCATTTTAAGAAGTTGTCTTGCTCCTTTTTGGCTACCATTATCATGCTTTAAATTTTAAGTTTATCACTCTCCTATAAGTTTTGATGTTTTATTTACTTTGATTTTATACTAACTTGGATATATCAAGATTTTAAGGATTTTCACCATTTATTTTTTTTTATCATTATTAATTTAATTATTTTAGCCACGTTGGCATGTGTATTAATATTTCTCCATATATTATACCGAGTAGATAGATAATGTAAACTTTGTCATATCAATTAAACTTTTGAAATGATGTTGGCAATATTACATATAAATAGTTTTGTAACTTATAAAAATGAAATTGTGTATAATGATTTATCCTATAAATATGGCGTGGACTTGTTATAAGCCATCAATCATACTCAGTCCACAATAAATCGGGCTCTTCTAAGAAGATAGAAGAGTATGGAAGGATGTTTTAGGCCAATTAGGGGACTGCAAGTACTTGGATAGAAGTGTTGGTGCCAATACCCTTGTAAGCTTTATCCGCAATGAACAAAATATCATGAAATTAATAGGGATTGAAGTAGAGGGTGTCTACTTAGTATTTGCAAATCTTTATAGTCTGCAGAGTTGTCTGCACATTTTTCATGGAATTAATTTCAAGATTGGTACAACAGAAATAACGTATTGATATATTGTTTCAACTCGCTTCCAAGGATTAGAATTTCCAATTGTGAACTCTAAATAACTTGAATTTATATTCAAGAAAGTGTGCATTTTATAGGATTTAGGGATCTTTTATAAGAGGTACATGAAAAAACTGGGAAGAGGAATTTAAGAGGGCATTTTTAGTGCCATTTTGAAAATTTAGGAGGATTAAAGTCAGGTGTGTACATAACTAAGAATATTTGCTTAGAATTTTTTTATGGAGAAAATATGGACCTAAAGGGGACTAGATAGAAATTAGGTTAATGAAACCTTGTACTTGATTGGCACTTAGGGTTGATTTTTTTTTTTTTTTGGGAATTTTGAAAATTTTGGGTATAGGATTTAATTGAAATGAAAATTGGGGGCCGATACATAAACATTCAGAGAAAAAACAAACATAAATTCAAAGAAATAACTAAATAAATAAATAAATAAATCCATTTACTCGCCCATGTGAATATATAAAGGACGAATGATAACCAAATCATCCAAATTTTGATCGACCAACAAACACACAGAGGGAATGATGGAGTGGATCTTCGCAAAGCAGGAGGATCTGAGCAATTTGGCGAGGCGTGACGGCTCTGGAGAGGTAGTTATTCTCATGCGAGAGGCAGAGAAGGAATTCCTGATTTGCTCCGTTGGACGCAGATGAGTGCCTGCGGGAAGGAGGCGCGAGCACAGATCAGGAAGTTTTCTCCGGTGAACAGGTGTGATCTCTACCAGAAGGGATCGGAGCTCTGCGTTCGGTTGACGAAGACAGTGGAGTTCACTGGGAGAAGGTAAGAAATTTGGTGAGAATTTCTTGGACAGCAAGGGGTTAAATTACAGGTTTAGGTTGAAAACTTTTGGTTGTTATACAATAGTACAACATTTTGGTGATTTCAGCATAGTTCTTGGAAGGGCAGCAGGTAGAATTCATTGGAAGAAATCCTAGCCCCGACAATGAATTCCGCCAAATTCGACATTGAGAAATTCAACAGGAAGAACAACTTCGGCCTATGGAGAGTAAAGATGAGAGCTCTATTGGTTCAGCAAGGTGTTGCGGAAGTCTTGCAAGGGTCGGCGACATTGCTTGCCGACATGACCGAGAAGGAGAAGATCGACATACTGGACAAGGCCCATTGTTTGATAATCTTGAGCTTAGGCGACAAAGTTCTAGGGAGGTGTCGAGGGAGACAACAGCTCAAACACTTTGGGCCAAACTCGAGGTAATCTACCTGACAAAGTCTCTGGCTAATAGACTCTTTCTGAAGCAGCGCCTATACTCTTTCAAAATGCATGAAGACAAATCCGTCTTAGAGCAGATCAACGAGTTCATCGACAACCTCGAGAACATCGACGTAAAGATGGACGATGAGGACAAGACACTGTTGTTGCTAAACTGTATTCCTAAGAGCTACGAGCATTTCAAGAATGTGATGCTCTATGTAAGGGTGCAGACTATTACTCTGGAGGAGGTTCAATCTCTGATTAGAGCCAAATAACTTCAGAGGAATCATGACAGGGACAAGGAAGTCAGCGGAGACAGTCTTATTGTCAGAGGAAGATCAGACCGGAAAGATTTAAGAAAAGGTTAGTACAGATCAAGGTCAAGCAAGGATGGCGGGAATCAATCATCAAGGAGATTTTTCAAGTGCTATCATTGTCACAAGGAGGGTCATTTCAAGAGGAACTGCNCTTAAATATATAATATCAATTTAATTTCATGAATCCTCAATTTATTTAAATCAAATATTGCATATGTGGTAAACTTTGGCTTTTTCACAAAATTAAAATATGGGAAGATTTACATACATANTTTAAATATATAATATCAATTTAATTTTATGAATCCTCAATTTATTTTAATCAAATATTGCATATGTGGTAAACTTTGGCTTTTTCACAAAATTAAAATATGGGAAGATTTACATACATACAACTTAATTCCTGTATATTTACATCTCCAACCCTTAAAATTCAATTTTTACATTAATGTCGCATTACTTTTACATGAAAATGTGTCTTCCCTTTTTTAAAAAGCTAAAAACATGTTATGTTTAATGGAATGTGAACGATGTGTGTGTTATATAATATAAAATTTTAATTAAATCTAAGTTTTTGGGATTGTTCAGTTAAATGAAAATTCAAATTGAACCAATTTCCAAAAAATCAAATATTAAAGCTGTTAAATTTAAAAAACGAAGGTTTTCGATTTTGACTAAATAATACACACCCCTAATCCCAAGTTATAATTTTTTTAGGCTTAAACTGAAATAGATTTAACAAGAAAAAAAAATAAATGCTTTATTGTTTTTGATATTAAAGATAAGAACATAATATTATAGTTGGAAATTTTGTTGCTATAAACTAAATAAAGTTTAGTGAATATTCAATTAAGGATGAATTTATGGAGATGATTAGACATTAACTTCAAAATTGCAAATATGAATAATGTAAGCATTGAGAGTGCTAAGAGAAATAATGTATAAAAATAATGTTTATTCCTTCTTATAGTTGATGTTAAGTATAATCATGAGAAGTGCATAGTTATTTTCCATTAGATTTTTGTTTTAATTGAAGAAAAACAATAATTTGATAAAATATCTATGGAGAAGGCAGTTATATAAAATGATGTTGATATGATGGTTAACAAAATATTATGTTGCACTATTAGATACAACTATATGAAAAAGAAAATCACAACCTAGTATGTTTGTTGGATGTGTCATAACATTGCAATATTCTGTTTATAAAGTCATTCATAACGAGCTTACGAGAGCATGTGTATAGTACTAGCGTAATGAGATAGCTAAAAATGTTAAATTGAAAGAGCTTATGGGTTATTATTATTAATTAACTTTCAAACATATATTAAATTATTTTTCATGGTGTTTGTTGTATTTATGTTGTTTCACGTAAGTGATGAAAAGGTTTTTTATGTGTTAATTTTATGCACTTCTTCTCAATATCTCACAATTAGAGTTGTACGTGTAGAATAAGAAGGCCACCACATATTTTACAATCGAGTGTGGAGAATGTATTGAGAATAAAATAATATGCTAAGTGCTTGAAGCATGGAATATATATGAGTCAATGTCCATGAATCGTCCAACTGTGCCTTCCTTTGATTTGTTGAAAAAGCTTTTTATAAGTGTTAAGAGTTAAAGAATAACCAGCATATACAAGTAAAAAATCTCTTAGGTTGGAACGAAAATTTATAAGTAATATATTGATAATGTTACACATATGATTAAGGATAAGGAGGGTAGCATGGAGATAATTTATGCCAACTCAACCATTCATGTAAGGTTTGAAGATGGAGTGGAGATGGAGTAAAAGGGTAGCAAAGTTCCTTAATAAAAAGCTTACATTATTACATTTATTCACTTGATAGCGGTGCTAATGAGTTTAGTCTTCTACAAGTAATACGACATGTTTTGTGCAAGAAAAAAATTACTTATATTCTAACTTTTTTTAATTTATTTTTATAGATTAATTACTAAGTGTCATAGATCTTAGTTATAAATGTTGCCCTTGCCCGTAATAAGGAGATAAGGCTTATTTATCTAATGAATGGGTTATCCTTATTTGATACAAATTTTACAAAAAATAAAAATAAAATAAAAATAGATGTTGGTATTCGCCCTGATATGGATGTGAGCTACAACCAAACCATATAAAAAATGGCTTATGTTTGAATGAATATTTTTTATCATGTGCTCCTCATAGAAATGTGCTTTATCTCATCATTTTCTACCTTAGGGATTTTAAAAAATATGATTTTTTTCATATATATATACATATATATATTGAAAATATTTAACAGACCAACTTATTCTCTTATATATTGAGCATGTATAAAACGAATAATCAAACAGTTGAACTGCTGAACAAAAGCAGGTCTCTATGGTCAAGATATAATATAAGCACACATCAAAACATATGTCACATACATGAAAGGGGCAAGTATAAGATAACTCTCTAAATCTTTTGATAGCTAACGAATAGTAAATGTTGAGAACATCATCATTTCAATGAGAGAATTATACAATGAATATTTCTACATTATTTGGATTTCCCTATAATAACCTAATTTTGATCTAATAAGATTTGCATATTTTTAATTTTAATATTTAATTTATAATTTGCTTGTTTGCTAGTCTTTAGAGATTTTGTTTTGGAGAGAATTGAAGCACAAATTATAAAATTATGATAAGAATAAATAAACCATTGTGTATTTAATTAAGTTAATAGATTAATTTAATGTCCAACTTATAAATTGTAAGCAAAGCATTCCATGGTCTATTTCTTTTCATATTTTTATTATTTTTTATGGGAAACATAATTATAAAAATAAGGGTTTTTTTTATTTGACTAGTTTTTCTTATGGAATTGTCATATCTTTGTATACATAAAAAATGTGACTGCACAAATCTCGATGAGCTTCAACAGATCGTGCGAAGAAGGCAATAGAGGATGGAGTCATCTAGCAATATTTCGGTTGTTTGAATAATGGATCGACCGAATGAATGTTCAACCAAACCAAAGAATGCTACACACCTAGACCAAGGACAGCTTAACCATCACAAGGGCATTCACAGGGTCAACGATCGTGTAGTGAAACTCTCACTTAGTCTCCTATGAAGATTTATTGCTCGAAATAATGCTGCCCGTCAAATTACTGTGATGCACTCACTGCTTGATGGGATAACCTTTTATGAGGACAATGAGTTTTCATGATGGATCCCCTCGAAAAAGTCGATCGATAATTTGTCAGCCAGTAAAACGATTATATCCGACCGAGTGAAAGTGAATTGACTAGAGCAAGCATTTATGAATATGAAACGGAGTTAGGGGTAGTTACAAATATCGAAAGGTGCCGAAAGTGGTTTCCAGTGTCGAAAGATGTTAAAGTCGATTAGAAATATGTAAATATGTAACGACTTATAAATGTGTTGTAACTTTCCCATTAAGTATGAGACAACCATGTAATTTACTAGATCCTTTCTATGATCTACAAATACAAGGGTCATTTCCATAGGAAAAAACTAGCTACTAAATCAAGTCCCATAAAATTAGCATCATTTGTGACTTATTCCTTTTTCTACTTCCCTTTATTCCTCTCATCCGATCAACGCTCTATTTCCTAGGCGTGATCCGAAAGACATTTTGGGACTCAAAACTTTGCAAAAGTTTTTTTTAAAATAAATTTGAGTTTATTTTGTATGAAAAAAAAAATTAGTGTTTACGATACATAATATAATATTTTAATTATTGCTTTTTAATAAAGTTTTAGCTTTAGGTTTTAAAAATTAATATATTCAAATTTAACTCAATATTCATTGTAACCTAATTTTTTTCCTTACATATTTGTACACACACACGCACTAACACACTAAATGAAGAGATTTCTACATATTTAGTACTTATGATTTAGGGTCCGTTTGGGGCAGCTTGTGCGGTTCAGGATAAATTGTTTATCCTGAAATGCAGCCCGCGGGGCGACCGCAGGGGTCGACCCGCGACATACGTTTAGTGTAAAAACCCAAACACAGTTTTAGATAAGCTAGCGAAACGCACAAATTAAACGGTACGGCGGCGTTTTGAAAATGCCGCTGCCCCAAACGGACCCTTAAAGGAAGAAGAGAAAGAAGAGAGAGAGATGGAGAACATGAGAGATGAAAGCGAAAATTAATTTGGAGGGGTTTTATAGCTGGTGTTATCCTTTGAGCATTTTAAGAAGTTGTCTTGCTCCTTTTTGGCTACCATTATCATGCTTTAAATTTTAAGTTTATCACTCTCCTATAAGTTTTGATGTTTTATTTACTTTGATTTTATACTAACTTGGATATATCAAGATTTTAAGGATTTTCACCATTTATTTTTTTTTATCATTATTAATTTAATTATTTTAGCCACGTTGGCATGTGTATTAATATTTCTCCATATATTATACCGAGTAGATAGATAATGTAAACTTTGTCATATCAATTAAACTTTTGAAATGATGTTGGCAATATTACATATAAATAGTTTTGTAACTTATAAAAATGAAATTGTGTATAATGATTTATCCTATAAATATGGCGTGGACTTGTTATAAGCCATCAATCATACTCAGTCCACAATAAATCGGGCTCTTCTAAGAAGATAGAAGAGTATGGAAGGATGTTTTAGGCCAATTAGGGGACTGCAAGTACTTGGATAGAAGTGTTGGTGCCAATACCCTTGTAAGCTTTATCCGCAATGAACAAAATATCATGAAATTAATAGGGATTGAAGTAGAGGGTGTCTACTTAGTATTTGCAAATCTTTATAGTCTGCAGAGTTGTCTGCACATTTTTCATGGAATTAATTTCAAGATTGGTACAACAGAAATAACGTATTGATATATTGTTTCAACTCGCTTCCAAGGATTAGAATTTCCAATTGTGAACTCTAAATAACTTGAATTTATATTCAAGAAAGTGTGCATTTTATAGGATTTAGGGATCTTTTATAAGAAGGTAGATAATTATGAGGTACATGAAAAAACTGGGAAGAGGAATTTAAGAGGGCATTTTTAGTGCCATTTTGAAAATTTAGGAGGATTAAAGTCAGGTGTGTACATAACTAAGAATATTTGCTTAGAATTTTTTTATGGAGAAAATATGGACCTAAAGGGGACTAGATAGAAATTAGGTTAATGAAACCTTTGCTCTTGATTGGCACTTAGGGTTGATTTTTCTTTTTTTTTTTTGGGAATTTTGAAAATTTTGGGTATAGGATTTAATTGAAATGAAAATTGGGGGCCAATACATAAACATTCAGAGAAAAAACAAACATAAATTCAAAGAAATAATTAAATAAATAAATAACAAAATCCATTTACTCGCCTATGTGAATATATAAATGACGAATGATAACCAAATCATCCAAATTTTGATCGACCAACAAACACATAGAGGGAATGATGGAGTGGATGTTCGCAAAGCAGGAGGATCTGAGCAATTTGGCGAGGCGCGACGGCTCTGGAGAGGCAGTTATTCTCATGCGAGAGGCAGAGAAGGAATTCCTGATTTGCTCCGTTGGACGCAGATGAGTGCCTGCGGGAAGGAGGCGCGAGCACAGATCATGAAGTTTTCTCCGGTGAACAGGTGTGATCTCTACCAGAAGGGATCGAAGCTCTGCGTTCGGTTGACGAAGACAGTGGAGTTCACGGAGAGAAGGTAAGAAATTTGGTGAGAATTTCTTGGACAGCAAGGGGTTAAAATACAGGTTTAGGTTGAAAACTTTTGGTTGCTATACAATAGTACAACATTTTGGTGATTTCAACATAGTTCTTGGAAGGGCAGCGGGTAGAATTCATTGGAAGAAATCCTAGCCCTGACAATGAATTCCGCCAAATTCGACATTGAGAAATTCAATAGGAAGAACAACTTCGGCCTATGGAGAGTAAAGATGAGAGCTCTATTGGTTCAGCAGGGTGTTGCGGAAGCCTTGCAAGGGTCGGCGACATTGCTTGCCGACATGACCGAGAAGGAGAAGATCGACATACTGGACAAGGCCCATTGTTTGATAATCTTGAGCTTAGGCGACAAAGTTCTAGGGAGGTGTCGAGGGAGACAACGACTCAAACACTTTGGGCCAAACTCGAGGTAATCTACCTGACAAAGTCTCTGGCTAATAGACTCTTTTTGAAGCAGCGCCTATACTCTTTCAAAATGCATGAAGACAAATCC
>JXCR01139138.1:0-18595 GCA_002079205.1 Phalaenopsis hybrid cultivar
GCTTCGAGTCATTAATTTAATTGTCAAACAAACTCCAAATTTGACTTACTTGTATTTAAATCAAGCATCTCGATGAAAAGAATTTAATAAGGCTATATTTGCTTAATTATAAGATCATTAATACACTCGGATCATTTAAAAATTGTTATAATCAAAAGAGATCAATATAAGCTGTCGTTTAGGTGGTACGAGAGATATTCACCAAAAGGGCCAAAATGTCATTACCCCAAAGGCTATAAATAGACCACTTTCATTCACTTGGGAGAGAAGAATAAGTAAAATTTTAGGAATATTTTGAACTAAAGACCCGACGAAAACTTTTGGCCACTGTTGTTTCTGACCACTATTGACCACTGTCTATTGCCCTTTGCAGACCACAGTCGACCACCCTCAACTCGAGTATGTAGTGAACTTTGTTGGATAGCAACATATCCATAAATAAGATGTGATTACACCTTCAAAAAAATGTGTTGAACTCATTTTTGTATAAGGCTTCTCTTATACTTACTCTTTTTAGAGCTTAGAATCTAGCCTGAGGGATTTCTTAGAAGCTCTCTTAAAGGATTAGTAGAGAAACCAACACTGATTTAGAACTTCAAAACTTATCTTCACTCATTGAGGTGATGTTCTTAACTCCAAATCCTCAACCTTTTGATGAGTTGATCAAAGTCAAGTCACTGAAGCCCCAGTTGAGTTCCTATAGAATTGAAAATGATTCATGCAACCTCGTGACCCTAGGACATAGGTCATTTAAACACTTTACACTTTTCTCCTACAATTTCTTGGATGACTCGATTTTCTGATCATAAAAGAGCACATTGGATATGAAGCTCGCTTTGGGCCAATATGGGATTTATCTTTTAATATAAAAGAAGATAAAGTGAAAACTACAAATTAAAACTCAAATTAAACAAATTCAAATCACATCATTAAAATATTAAGATCAAGCTTTACAAAATCATTAACTTAAAAAATTAAAATCAAATTTTAAATCACAATATTAATCACAAATTAAACAAATTTGAAATTAAAATTAATATAAAAAAATTATTAGTCACCAAAATTGAAATTAAGCCAATTTCGTTAAAATTTTCAAATTAAATATAACGTTTAAAAGTTTAAAAATTAAATTCAAATATAAAATAACAAAATTTAAAAATAAATAAAAAATTAAAAGAAAATCAAACATAATAAAAACACCAAAATTAAAATTAATTAAAAGATAAATCAACTAAATTATGATTATGAGATTAATCAAAATAAAACATTAATTAGTAAATCAAAATTAATTAAAACCAAAATCCACTAAAATTATGATAATTGAATTAGTAAAAAATTAATCAATTAAATAAAGTTATTTACAATCAAAATTCACAAAATTTATGATAATTAAAGTAAGTAAAATAAAAAATTAATACATTAATTCAAAATGAGGAAAAAATCAAAATTCAAATTCACTTAATAAAAGGCCTAAAATCTTTGTCATGAAAAAAGTTCACAAAAATTTCAATTTTCCCGAAATCATTGCCCAAATCCAATTTCCAAAAGTCGACCATCCAAAAGCCTAAATTCAAACATTCAAAAGCTCAAATCCGCCTTCCAAGAATCCAAATCAAATCCAATGACAAAATAAGTCATTAAAAATATGCTAATCCAAGTCATCCAAGCCATTTTAATCTCGTGGCAAGACAAAGGTAAGCAAAGTAAAGCCTCATGTAAACCAAATCTAAGCCCAAAACCAACCCCATGACATATGCTCCACAACTGTTTTCACACAACTGCAACAAACAGATAGCCAGCTTCCTCGCAGTACTTTCTGGGCAGCGCAGCTGCAGCTGAAAAACTGAGAAGCTGTAGCTGCGCTAAACAGACCTTAACTATCCCCTCTTATAATTATTTCTCTCCATTAGGGCTATCAATTTGGCTCGTTGTTCACGAACAGCTCGTGTTCGGCTTGCTAAACAGCTCGTGTTCGGCTCGTTCGTTAAGCCTAACGAGCCGAACATGAACAAATTTTTAAGCTCAAAATGTAAACGAGACGAACACGAACAACAATTTGTTCGCTCGTGTTCAACTCGAATTGATTTTCAGAGGAGGAACACGAACAACAAGTTCCATAGTTTCTTCCTCTGAATATATTAAAGTTGGTTTCTCATTTTTCTTGTTGCTTTTTTTATCAATCTACTTGCATTGTTATCACTCATTGTTCTTTGTAATCACCAGGGCGTAAACAATTATTCACTTGATTTTCAGAGGAGGAATTAATACCTATAACCACCTCCAAAAAAGATGGTCGATTATTACAAGCTATCATAGTAAGAAATAAAGAATAGAACAAACAAGAAAATTAAACCCAAAACCAAATGCCAAGCTATAGATGTGAGCCCTTAATGACCTTCCATAAAACAAGGATGAAAATCCAAATTAAAAGATCTACTAGATATTACAAATTATGTATATATCTTAGAGAAGGGATGAGGAGAATTATAAAACCATAGACGAAGCAATCAAGCAAACAACTAAATAAAAAACAACCGGTTCCAACTTACTCCAAGGGGAATATGATGAGAATTCCCTGTAAACACAAGAACATACTTTACAAAATTGATAAAAAAAATTAAATATTATTAATTATTAATTTAATTATATTTAAATAAATTTGTACATTATTATTATTATTTCCTTAATATTTACTTAATCAAAATAAAAATGCATATTAAAGTTTCATTTTTCTAATAAAATTAAAAAAAAAATTTAATTGATATAACTAATAACAACTTATTTTTTTTATTTAAAATATTATATTATTTCTTAATAAAAAATTAGTTAATTTAGTGAATATTTAATTAGTAAATAACATAATTATAATAAATTTTTATTATATTTAATTAAATTTAATAATTATTTTTTGTCACTGGAGCGTTATCGATAACTTTTTATCATTTAGTACAAATCTCAATGTATTTTTTGAACAATAAATGATCAAAGTTCAAATTAAAGATCATTTAGGTCTTCGATTTCAACAAGTTTATAGTCAAAATAATTGTCTCAATAAGACAAATCCGATAATACTAAAATTGGTTCAATCTGTGTTGAACCAAGTCCAGATCAAGTCTTTAATATTTGGAGCTTCGAGTCATTAATTTAATTGTCAAACAAACTCCAAATTTGACTTACTTGTATTTAAATCGAGCATCTCGATGAAAAGAATTTAATAAGGCTATATTTGCTTAATTTAAGATCATTAATACACTCGGATCATTTAAAAATTTTTATAATCAAAAGAGATCAATATAAGTTGTCGTTTAGGTGGTACGAGAGATATTCACCAAAAGGGCCAAAATGCCATTACCCCAGAGGCTATAAATAGACCACTTTCATTCACTTGGGAGAGAAGAATAAGTAAAATTTTTTTAATATTTTGAACTAAAGACCTGACGAAAACTTTTGGCCACTGTTGTTGCTGACCACTATTGACCACTGTCTATTGCCCGTTGCAGACCACAGTCGACCACCCTCAACTCGAGTATGTAGTGAACTTTGTTGGATAACAACATATCCATAAATAAGATGTGATTACACCTTCAAAAAAATGTGTTGAACTCATTTTTGTATAAGGCTTCTCTTATACTTACTCTTTTTAGAGCTTAGAATCTAGCCTGAGGGATTTCTTAGAAGCTCTCTTAAAGGATTAGTAGAGAAACCAACACTGATTTAGAACTTCAAAACTTATCTTCACTCATTGAGGTGATGTTCTTAACTCCAAATCCTCAACCTTTTGATGAGTTGATCAAAGTCAAGTCACTGAAGCCCCAGTTGAGTTCCTATAGAATTGAAAATGATTCATGCAACCTCGTGACCCTAGGACATAGGTCATTTAAACACTTTACACTTTTCTCCTACAATTTCTTGGATGACTCGATTTTCTGATCATAAAAGAGCACATTGGATATGAAGCTCGCTTTGGGCCAATATGGGATTTATCTTTTAATATAAAAGAAGATAAAGTGAAAACTACAAATTAAAACTCAAATTAAACAAATTCAAATCACATCATTAAAATATTAAGATCAAGCTTTACAAAATCATTAACTTAAAAAATTAAAATCAAATTTTAAATCACAATATTAATCACAAATTAAACAAATTTGAAATTAAAATTAATATAAAAAAATTATTAGTCACCAAAATTGAAATTAAGCCAATTTCGTTAAAATTTTCAAATTAAATATAACGTTTAAAAGTTTAAAAATTAAATTCAAATATAAAATAACAAAATTTAAAAATAAATAAAAAATTAAAAGAAAATCAAACATAATAAAAACACCAAAATTAAAATTAATTAAAAGATAAATCAACTAAATTATGATTATGAGATTAATCAAAATAAAACATTAATTAGTAAATCAAAATTAATTAAAACCAAAATCCACTAAAATTATGATAATTGAATTAGTAAAAAATTAATCAATTAAATAAAGTTATTTACAATCAAAATTCACAAAATTTATGATAATTAAAGTAAGTAAAATAAAAAATTAATACATTAATTCAAAATGAGGAAAAAATCAAAATTCAAATTCACTTAATAAAAGGCCTAAAATCTTTGTCATGAAAAAAGTTCACAAAAATTTCAATTTTCCCGAAATCATTGCCCAAATCCAATTTCCAAAAGTCGACCATCCAAAAGCCTAAATTCAAACATTCAAAAGCTCAAATCCGCCTTCCAAGAATCCAAATCAAATCCAATGACAAAATAAGTCATTAAAAATATGCTAATCCAAGTCATCCAAGCCATTTTAATCTCGTGGCAAGACAAAGGTAAGCAAAGTAAAGCCTCATGTAAACCAAATCTAAGCCCAAAACCAACCCCATGACATATGCTCCACAACTGTTTTCACACAACTGCAACAAACAGATAGCCAGCTTCCTCGCAGTACTTTCTGGGCAGCGCAGCTGCAGCTGAAAAACTGAGAAGTTGTAGCTGCGCTAAACAGACCTTAACTATCCCCTATTATAATTATTTCTCTCCATTAGGGCTATCAATTTGGCTCGTTGTTCACGAACAGCTCGTGTTCGGCTTGCTNCTGGGCAGCGCAGCTGCAGCTGAAAAACTGAGAAGCTGTAGCTGCGCTAAACAGACCCTAACTATCCCCTCTTATAATTATTTCTCTCCATTAGGGCTATCAATTTGGCTCGTTGTTCACGAACAGCTCGTGTTCGGCTTGCTAAACAGCTCGTGTTCGGCTCGTTCGTTAAGCCTAACGAGCCGAACATGAACAAATTTTTAAGCTCAAAATGTANTTAACTATCCCCTCTTATAATTATTTCTCTCCATTAGGGCTATCAATTTGGCTTGTTGTTCACGAACAGCTCGTGTTCGGCTTGCTAAACAGCTCGTGTTCTGCTCGTTCGTTAAGCCTAACGAGCCGAACATGAACAAATTTTTAAGCTCAAAATGTAAACGAGACGAACACGAACAACAATTTGTTCGCTCGTGTTCAACTCGAATTGATTTTCAGAGGAGGAACACGAACAACAAGTTCCATAGTTTCTTCCTCTGAATATATTAAAGTTGGTTTCTCATTTTTCTTGTTGCTTTTTTTATNTGCTCGTGTTCAACTCGAATTGGCTCAAAAATAAATAAATAAATAAATAATAAATAAATACATAACAAATATTCATAATATTAAATATTATAAATTATAATTAATTAATTTTTAAAAAAAATTTAGCATATGTTATAAAATTAAATTCTATNGCTAAAAAATAAATAAATAAATAATAAATAAATAAATACATAACAAATATTCATAATTTTAAATATTATAAATTATAATTAATTAATTTTTTAAAAAAATTTAGCATATGTTATAAAATTAAATTCTATTATAATATATAACAAATTATTAATAATAGCATATTAATATTACTTATTAAATATTGTATATTTATATAATAATATAATATAAGTTATATAATTATAATATATTATATATCATATAATCTAAAAGAACCCTAACCAACCTCCCCAATCTCCATTCGCCTCTCGAAATTTCTAGCCTCTCGAAACTTCTCGGGTTCGGCTGCGTCTTTCGTTTAGGGTTCTACTCTTCTCGTCTTCTCTCGCTACGACTTAGGGTTTGTCTTCCCTTTTCTTCTGCTAATATCTACTTCTATTCTCCTCTGATAGTCAATGTTGGCTCAATTGCTTGATGTTCNATCTTTCGTTTAGGGTTCTACTCTTCTCGTCTTCTCTCGCTACGACTTAGGGTTTGTCGTCCCTTTTCTTCTGCTAATATCTACTTCTATTCTCCTCTGATAGTCAATGTTGGCTCAATTGCTTGATGTTCTTGCGTGGTTTGTCGATATTCTTGCTTTGTTCATTGGTTCACTGTTTAGTTACCTAAGTGTTATCTCTGAGTATATTTTCTCTAATATTTCCTATTTATTTTCAGGTTCGCATCTTATCTTAAATTTTCTTAAATTTCTTTTAGATTTATGTAGTTTTTTTGAATGAAACCTAGCTTTCTAGGGTTTTGGCAGCAAAATCTCACATATTGCATTTATATATGTTTTTTTTGTTGGATTAGATCTGATATAAGAGAGTGTTTAGGGCATGCATCGTTGTGAAGCTTGGTCTTTATATCTAAATGTGTAAACCCACANTAGCAAAATCTCACATATTGCATTTATATATGTTTTTTTTTGGATTAGATATGATATAAGAGAGTGTTTAGGGCATGCATCGTTGTGAAGCTTGGTCTTTATATCTAAATGTGTAAACCCACACTTTTTAGAATGAAATGGTGTTATTGTAAATAGAAATGCTTGAGGGTTGATTTTATAAATAATAAAGACTTGGGTGATATACCAATAGTTGCCCCTTTCCTTTTTCACTTTTGAAAAATTAGCCTAGTGATCTGCTGAATTGGCTATGTTTGTATTTGTATATATTTTCTGGCCAGGCCAATTGAAGAAAATGATTGATGATGAATTTGTAGTTATATCATAAACTATTATGGCAATTTTTATACGTTATACATGTTATATTTCACTTGTTTTCTCTATTGTTGAAAAATTTCTTAAGGATTGAGAATATAGTTAGATGGTTGGATTGCAAGGCATATAAATTTAGTTGATTTAGTTTTTAAATTTGTAACACAATTTTTGTTGACTATGTTGCAGGGGTACATTTAGTCGCAAACTTTACTAAGTGCTACCAAGACTCATAATATGAATCTGTTATTAACATCCATAGAAAAATTATTAGTATGATCCAAATCTAACACATTAGCTTCTCTAGATAGAGAGAGAGTTTTCAAAGCTACTATATGTTGTTTACTAGCTAAGGAATGANATGTTATTAACATCCATAGAAAAATTATTAGTATGATCCAAATCCAACACATTAGCTTCTCTAGATAGAGAGAGAGTTTTCAAAGCTACTATATGTTGTTTACTAGCTAAGGAATGAATCTGCTCTTATTTTTCAATATTTAGACATATCCATTGTAAGCTTCAAGTTAGCAATAATATATTTTTAAAAGATTTTAAGGTTAACAATAATCATTTTGACTCATCTATGTTTCTTTATATCATTTTGACTCATGTGACTAAGCTTCAGGTTAGTAATAATCTATTTTAGCAAACTTTACTATTTATTGCATTATGTGTCAATATGTACACATGTATGTATTTGGTATGGTAATGTTGTGAAGTAAAGATATGGTAATGTTTGCATGTATGAAGTAATACTAATTTCGTAATTTTGTTTTCAATTAGTGTGCAAGTGTAAATATGTCTAAATTAAATCTTTCACAATCGGAATCATCCAACAATCAGTTACTACCAGATGCTCAGAATAACAACGAAAATGCCAATCTTAATTTACAAAGTACATAGCCAGAAGTAGTACCTCAAGTTGTCATTGATAATAACAGTGATGAAGTCTTTAATAAGAAGGGTAGGAAGAGAAAGTCAGCAGTATGGGAGTAATTTGTGGAGGTAATATTTCAGATTAAAGGGGTCCAAACTACTTTTTTGCAGTGCATTTGTTGTCGAACAAAATTTTAAAAATCTAAAACAGGAACTACTTCTCAACTTCTACATCATGTGAGAGAATGTGGACAATCAAAGCTAAAAATAAGGAAGATGTTGTTTTTTCTGAAAAAATGACAAAAAATGTTGAATTTTATGCCAATTGATTTTGATGCAGATGTTGAGATTCCAGTTTTCACGATCCAAAAAGCTATGACCAACATAATGTTAGAGAGATAATCTTTAAAATGATTATAGTGCATGAGTATTCGTTTAATATTGTTGAACATACATGATTTAACATTTTATTGAAGTCCTTGAACCTGACTTATGAGAAATTTTCAAGGCACACAATAAAAACTGATTGCATGACGATTTCTGTGTTTGAAAAAGAGAAGCTTAGAAAACAATTTAGGGATATTCACAGATTTTCATTGACCTCTAATTGTTGGACTTTCAATCATATAATCAGATAGATGTGTCTAACTGCTCATTACATTGATCATTCTTGGAAGATGCAACGAATTATTAATTTCATTGAATTGGACCCACCTCATACTGACACATTCATTTGTGATTGCTTGTTAGATTGGAAGATACAAGACAAATTTTCTACTATCACTTTTGATAACGCTAGTAATAATGATGTTGATGCTAGCTTGCTCCAATCAAATTTTATGACAAGAGGGAAATTACATTTTAAGGGACATTTCTTTCATGTTTGTTGCTGTGCTCATATATTAAATATTATGGTGCAAGTTGGTTAGAGAGAGATTAATGACATCATTTATAACATTAGAGAGTCTATCAAATATTTAAAGAAGTCACCGACAAGGTTGCATAGGTTTGTTGAGATATTCAGACAATTAGGGATATCAAAATTAAATTGTTTGTGCATCAATGTTCCAACATGATGGAACTCAACATTCTTAATGCTCGAATATGCTTTTATTTTTTGGAAAGTGTTTGCTTACTATGCAAATCGAGATAATAATTTCAGTTGGTTGCTTTCAGATTTAGATTGTGAGAAATATGACAAAATCAGAAAATTTCTTATTGTTTTTAATAGTGTGACAAAAATGATTTCAAGTTCTTTCTACCCAACCTCAATTATGTGTTTTACATGATTTTATGCAAATAATGGATTTATTATTTTTATTAACGTGATAAAAAATGATTTCAGATTCTTCCTACCCGACCTCAAATATTTTTTTACCTATTGTTTTCCATATAGATAAATTGTTATTGGATGAGTTGACTTCATCTGATGACTATATTAGGCACATGAATTTTGCTATGAGAGGTAAATTTGATAAATATTTGGGTGAGTGCAATCTCCTAATTTCTGTTGCAGTTGTTTTGGACCTTCGTTTGAAAATGAAATTCATACATTTTAGTTTTGCCAAAATGTATACATATGTTGAATTAGACTCCAAGATTAAACAAGTTGAAGATGTTATGTTGGAAATTTACAATACGCACAAGAGATACTGCTAGTTCTAGTTCTGCAAGTGACAATGTTTCTTTAGAGTTACCACGTGATTTAGTTAATTCACAAAGTTTTAATTGCATGCTTGTATTTACTGATTTTGTTATTTCATCTGGTTCTATTCAACCATCAACTTTAGATTTATAAGTCTATCTCAAAGAGGGTCTTTTTTTGACAATAATGAACATTTTGATAGCCTTGAGTGATAGAAGTTGAACACTCTCAAGTATCCTTGCTTATCAAAAATGACTATGGATATATTATCAATTCCAAAAACAACTGTTGCTTCAAAATTTGCATTTAGTATTAGTGGAAGAGTTCTAAATGATTACAGAAGTTCACTCTCGACAAAGAGTATCCAATATTTTTGTTGTAATTATAAGTGTCGTCTTTTTTTTCTTTTCATGTTCTCTAAAAATATGCAGTTGGCGGCTGCTTGGAGCTCTTTGAACGTGATGAATAACAAGCTTGAGGAATGAAATTGTTGTGCTAACTTGTGATATTTTCACAGTGTGAAGGCTTTCATATGGCTAATTAAACTTTCATCTTGCCAATTGTGATATTTTCACACTTCAAAAGTGTATAAATACTGTTTGGATTATATTTAAATGTATCCAATTGTTACATTTTATGACTTATTCATCCTAAACTCTAATTATATATGAATGTATCTAATTGTTACATATTGTTGGCTAACTTTTAGTACCTACATGATATTCCTTTACAGGTTTTGATGTGGTCTGGAATCATCTGTCTGTTGCGCCATATTATGCATGTGCTTTGGAGCATTATGTTTCTCAAGCTCTTTTACATTATCTGTAGTCCAACCTACTGGACTTCAAAATTTAGTTTTCATTTATGCTTTTTTTCTTTATGAAGCTCTTCTCTCATGGTTCTATGGATACTATGGGTTTTCATTTGTTAGTCACGGTATGGTGTTTCAACGTTTTGAAATTTTGATCCTGCAAACATTTAGGCATCTTCACACTCACTGGAATGGCAGTCTGAGTTTGAAGGTTTGGCTGAATATGAGTTATTGATTTTTGTTGGTGCTAGTGGTTGGTTCACTTTATTAAGGGGTTTTAAGTGATTCTTTTCGTTGCCTCATTTGCTTTATATTGCGATTTAGGCTTAGGTTGAAATGTAGGAAATGAAAATTGAGAAGTGTGCTACGGGTTATCATTACCAAAATTTATTTTAATTAATTTGCTTTCATCACTCCTTATTTTATTTGACCTTCACTGGAATTAGTATACAATGAACTCTTAGTTAATTTCAATTGATCTATTACTTTGTTGTTGTAATCCAAGCTCCCAATGTTTTTTTGTTACTATACAAGAAGTATATTTTATTTAATTATGGAAGATGTTACTATATAAGAAGTATATTTTATTTATCATTACCAAAATTTGTATGGCATGGAGAAGATGCAATGGAAAATGTTTTTTCATGTAGATGTTTTTTCATTTCAAAGTTGCCTAAGATGATTATTCTTACTCTTAATTTTGGAATGCAACACAAGTTTGCAACCGTTTTAAGATAAGAATATAAAATGTTGCCTTAGATGATTATTCTTACTCTTAATTTTGGAAGGCAGCACAAGTTTGCAATCATTTTAGGATAAGAATATAAAATGATGTTTTTATGATTATTCTTACTCTTAATTTTGGAAGACAACAAAAGTTTGCAACCATTTTAAGATAATAATATAAAATGATGCATAAGAATTAAGATGATTATTCTTACTCTTAATTTTGAAAGACAACACAAGTTTGCAATCATTTTAAGGTAAGAATATAAAATGTTACCTAAGAATTAAGATGATTATCTTACTCTTAATTTTGGACACAACTTTGCAACCATTTTAAGATAAGAATATAAAAAGTTGTCTAAGACGATACCGAAAATAGATTGCAAATTTTGGAGTTTGGAGAAATGCCGTTACAGTTATTTGCTGACCCTCATTTAAAGAGGAAACTATTAGCTGAAATCCTAAAGTTCTATGTATATGAATCATTTCATTTTATCAATTGCAAAATGTCATAACTATTTTTCATTTTATCAATTGCAGGGTGGCCTCTTAGCTTGTCTACCTTTGGCTTATCATTATCAGATTCTAAAAATATTTACCAGGAGGTTGCCACTCATTTTCTATATAGTTGAAACTTAGCTAGGATTGTCATGATGATATTCACTCTTCACTAAGATGTATTTCTACTTTTAACCAGGCTATTGATGTGTTGCATTAGCGCAATAGGCACAACCAAACTACTACAACTAAGGCTTTGTCGGGACCGCTTTTATGGTAGAAAAAAAACATTTAACAAAGGAAAACACTTCTTTGAATGACTTGTTTTTACAATTATTTAAAATTGTCTTAGAGAAGGTACTTTGGGGTGCATAATTCAACCAGTGATTGTGAAAGCATCTTTTAATATTAACAACATAAAACATAAGCTGACCACAATGAAGCTTAATGGTCTATTTGGGCTGTTGCAGTTTTCTTATTTTTACAATTTTTTTGGTCTCTTAATAAATTTGCCTTATTTTTTTTTTATGTCGTGGGGTTTACGCCCTGCCTTTTAAAACATTGATATATATATATGCAAATGCCTGTTTATTGACATTTATGCCTAATATAAATAAAAATATTCACATATGTTAAAGTAGTAAATAAGATGATAAAAGTACTTGCAATACTAATAAATGTCATACCAATTATAGAAATATTATCATTATTATTAACTTTGAAGATCATAAAATAAATAAAATTATGCATACAAATATTTATAAAATAATGATAATAATAATAATACTTTTTTATTATTAATTACTTATCTTAATAATAATAGTGAAAATTTTTAATAAGTGGATTATATTAACAATAATATTATAATAATAGTAATGAAATAATAATTAAACTTTTACTAATAGATAGTGACATAATATTACTAATAATAATATGATTATAATAATAATTGTAATGATAATAATTAGAATAATAATAGTATTTAGAAATGAAAATATTCAAAACCTCTAAATAATTATTAAGAATATTAATAAATAATTATGAGGAATTTAAATAATAATATTTAGATATCTTATAAATAATAATAGTAGTAAAAATAGTAATAATAATAATAACAATAAAAGCAACAATAATAAATGTTATAATAAATATAAAATTATTATCATTAGTAACTTTGAAGATCATAAAAAGAACAAAATTATACATTAAAATATTTACACAAGAATGATAATAATAATTATGTAATTATATTTATTTTTATTTTTATTATTTATATGAAAAATAATAATCCATTTTTAAAAAAAAGTTATTATTTAGCTAAAACCAAAATAAAAATTAATTAAATTATAAATCCACTAAAATTATGATAATTGGATTAATTATAATTATACATTAAGTAATAAATTAAAATTAATTAAAATAAAATCCAGAAAATTATCATAATTAAATTAGTCAAAAATTAATCAATTAATCAAATTTAGCTACAATGAGGTCCACTTAAATTATGATAGTTAAATTAATTAAAATAAAAAATTAATTAGTTAAGTTGAAATGAGTAAAAATCTAAATCCAAATTCACTNCAGAAAATTATCATAATTAAATTAGTAAAAAATTAATCAATTAATCAAATTTAGTTAAAATGAGGTCCACTTAAATTATGCTAGTTAAATTAATTAAAATAAAAAATTAATTAGTTAAGTTGAAATGAGTAAAAATCTAAATCCAAATTCACTTAAAATGAGGCCTTAAATCATTGTCATTATGAAAGTACCCTTATCACGATTTTATATGACAATACGATGTATGCGGTTATATTCTTAATTTTTTTATACTTATAATTCTTACTTTGCAATGATGCCAAAAACTTGATCACCAGCAACAACTAGGCAAAAACTTGACTTCAAAGCAAATAAGAATGCAATTATTATACTTAATTATGGGATACTACGCAAGTATACGTATCATTATCAAGTAATACAAAACTTTTTTGATTAAGCCCCGAATATCAAACCTATANTACTTATAATTCTTACTTTGCAACGATGCCAAAAACTTGATCACCAGCAACAACTAGGCAAAACTTGACTTCAAAGCAAATAAGAATGCAATTATTATACTTAATTATGGGATGCTACGCAAGTATACGTATCATTATCAAGTAATACAAAACTTTTTTGATTAAGCCCCGAATATCAAACCTATAGGAGAAAAAAATACAATATGCAATTAAAATCAGAATAAATTAGACAACAAATTTTAGTTTGCAAAATTTTCTTACTCAAACTATAAATGCTATAATAAGAATGAAAGTTTGATTTTTTTGTGATTTTTTATAATTGAAAGTAAAGTAAACAACTAACTAAACTTAGCTAGATATTTGTAAAATGAAGACAATATAAATAAAATATTTTTTTATTATCATGAATCAATAACAAGTATAAGAATTCTGTTGTTGAAGTATTCAAATTGTGTTGTATCAAATATGAGCAATAATTTTCTTTACTCTTACTAGAGATGCTATAAAAAATATTGGCTAATTTAAAGTTTGAATATTCTTGAAGACGGGCTAGGTAGCGTAGATACTAGCTCTCACTCTAGAGNGGAATTCTGTTGTTGAAGTATTCAAATTGTGTTGTATCAAATATGAGCAATAATATTCTTTACTCTTACTAGAGATGCTATAAAAAACATTGGCTAATTTAAAGTTTGAATATTCTTGAAGACGGGCTAGGTAGCGTAGATACTAGCTCTCACTCTAGAGTTCCCTCTTCTCCCTTCACCTTGGGGCTAACATCTCGTATCAAAACCTAAAACTATAAACCAAATTAGGGGCTTTAGCTTGTCACTATAAAGTTCTCTAATCCTACACCATTAAAAGTTTATTTTCTTATTTATTTGTACTCAATCATATGAATTACGTTATCATCCATACAATCTCATGTGATTCTTACCATTAATTAACTGAGACAATACCATCTCAAATCTTACATGTTCTCACAACATATATTAACATCTTAATTGGCAAAATCAAGAAGTAAATGAAGTACAAGGTTTCAAATCATCATAACTTATTCTAGCATTAAAGATTAATACTTCACACAACTTCCATCCTATACTTAATCACTTATCATTTTAAGGAAAAAGATAAATAAAACTACTCATAATTCATGAAGAAAACACAATCACACTTATGTTTAAAAGAAGAAATCATGCAAACAAACAAGAAGTCTAAATTAAAAACCAAATGTAGTCACAAAGATAAAAACTTATCTCAAATCCTCTCCACCAAACTCTTGAAGTTTCTTTGAATCTCTTCTCCTCCTTTCTCTTATAATATTCTCAACTCACATACTATAACTCATCTCTTCTCTCCAATAAAATATCCTAATTAATCTATGAGAGAGGCGTCAGTGGCATGACTATGGGGGGCGTGTAAGAATCTCTTTAGTGTGCTGGGAGGATGGTTAGAAGAAGTCTCTTCAATCCAATCCAAGTCCTTTTATAATTTTCCAAAAGGTCTCTTGGTGTTTCATCAAAATGTGTCCACATTCAATGAATCTTCTAAGAGTTGCCTCCTTTCAAAAGCCAATTGAATGTATTTTTATGTTCATTAACTATTTCCCATGTTTTCACAAAGGGTTGCTTCAAACAGATTTTGAAAAAAATTGTTCAAATTCATTGAATCTTTGACAGCGACTTTATATATGCTTAAAAATATAAGTATTTAATACTGCTGCTAAAAGATTTTATCCCTCAGCAACTGCACCAAAAACTTAATAACAATTATAGATTTGATAAAGATGGATGTATAAAATATTCAATAATTGTAAAGTGACACTTATCAACACAAGTATACGTATCGCTCAAGTAATATAGGGCTCTAATGAAGTCCTAGATGTCGATCCCATAGGGAGTAATATTAGAACTACGGACTAAGATTTTTGAAAAAGCAATACTTAATCGCAATAATGCAATTCAATTTGCTTATCTATCACTAATAGACAATTGAAATAAATATGTAATTTTAATAACTCTTAAATAACTACTTATACTAATGAAGGTTCTAATGTGATTTCAATATATAAGAAAGCATCCTTCTCCTTGTCAAGAAATTATAGTGAATGAATAAAGTGAATCAGTTCAATTTGTATTGTGTCAAATAGGAGCATACATATTCTTTATCCTTTGTTCCAGTCATAAAGAACATTGACTAATCCTACGCTTGTTTACTGAATCTGCGGTTAGGCTGGGAGGATACTGACTCTCACTTCAAAGCTCTCGCGTTCCCCTAGCCTGAAGGCTAAGATCTACACTTCAACACCCAAACAATAGGACCGAATTGGGGATTTTAGTCTGTCACTTTTAAATCTCTAATTCTACGCTCGATAATNAAGCTCTCGCGTTCCCCTAGCCTGAAGGCTAACATCTACACTTCAGCACCCAAACAATAGGACCGAATTGGGGATTTTAGTCTGTCACACCTGATGGCTAACATCTACACTTCAGCACCTAAACGATAGGACCGAATTGGGGATTTTAGTCTGTCACTTTAAATCTCTAATTCTACGCTCGATAATTTTATTTCCCTATTTATTTGCACCCAACTTCCAAGTGCTTTGACCTCCCTGAATCTTGGATGTAATCTTCACTTTAGTTGTAAGACTCAACATATTTTAATTAAATTAAATTAAGATCGAAGTGAAAGATCATCATAAATTCTTTAACATTTTTATGGCTCCACCAATTCAAATCATCATTTCACAAATCTCGAGACAAGGAGAAAGACAGAAAAAATTACTCAGATCTCATGGGGAAATTACAACAAAACTTGGAATTCATATATAAAAGCAAAGTCATACAAGTATAACAAGTAAATAAACTTATCTCTAATTTCTTCCCAAGCAAACTCCTCGAAGTTCCTCTGAATCTCTTCCTTTCTTTACAGCACACAGAATTTCTCTTTGAAGCGGCAAGGAGGAAGAAATCTCTCACTTTCCCTCCACTCTTACAATCTCTCAAAGAATTCCTCACAATTTAGACACTCTAATAAATTTTTTATACACTAATGGAACCTCTCTAACCTTCAAAACCTTTCGAACATCCAGGAACTCTTTTATTTTCGGCCAAAATCTTCTTTTGAAGTTGTGGATGAGTTTTCCCAAGAGTTGCCTAAGCACTCCTCCAAAATTCATCATCATCCAATGCTTTGTTGGACATAACCGTTGAGCTTGCCGTCGGCGGCCTTGAGGGCATCGTTGGTGGGCCTTCTAAGTGAATTAAATCTGTAGTCTCGAAAAAAGTCCGCCGTTGGCGCCGTTGGGCTCGCCGTCGGCGACCTAGTTCAAATCTTCACATTTTAGTCTTTTCACTCCAAATTTGCTCTTTTTTGTATATTTTTGCTCCAATGACCCTAATTTATCATTCCTGCAATAAAACATCAAAAATACCTTTCTTTAAAGTGCAATATCGTAAAAAACATTGTAAAATAAGTATGAAAATCTCAACATATTTTTCTTTGGTCAATCATCAAGTAACTACTTCTGGCGCTTAAGTGCGAGGTACTTCGAGCTTAGGCATGGCCTTGTCAATTTTATTGGTGCGTAAGAGCCAGTTCTGGGAGCTTAGGATCCAAAATTCTTTTGTACACCTTTTTTATCATCTCTCCAAATCTGATTCTTTTTCACTTCTTTCACTATTTTTCATCCCTTTGATTGTACCTGAAANTTTGTTGGACATAACCGTTAAGCTTGCCGTCGGCGGCCTGAGGGCATCGTTGGTGGGCCTTTTAAGTGAATTAAATCTGTAGTCTCAAAAAAAGTCCGCCGTTGGCGCCGTTGGGCTCGCCGTCGGCGACCTAGTTCAAATCTTCACATTTTGGTCTTTTTCACTCCAAATTCGCTCTTTTTTGTATATTTTTGCTCCAATGACCCTAATGTATCATTCCTGCAATAAAACATCAAAAATACCTTTCTTTAAAGTGCAATATCATAAAAAACATTGTAAAATAAGTATGAAAATCTCAACATATTTTTCTTTGGTCAATCATTAAGTAACTACTTCTGGCGCTTAAGTGCGAGGTACTTCGAGCTTAGGCATGGCCTTCTCAATTTTACTAGTGCGTAAGAGCCAGTTCTGGGAGCTTAGGATCCAAAATTCTTTTGTACACCTTCTTTATCATCTCTCCAAATCTGATTCTTTTTCACTTCTTTCACTATTTTTCATCCCTTTGATTGTACCTGAAAGAAAAAAAAATATCTTCCATTAAAACGCACTATCTAAAAAATAGGTATCAAAATGTGTACATAAAGACTATATATTCTAGGTGTATCATTGATCCATGTATACTGCTAATATGCAAAGTACAATAATAATTCAAATTATATTTCACTTATATTTCCTTACTTCGCAACAAAACTAAAAACTTGATTCTGAAGAAAGATAAAAATTTAACTTTTAATTTATATATATTGGGATACTACACAAATATACGTAACATTATCAAGTAATATAGGACTTTTTAATTAAGACCTAAATATCGAACCCACAGGGAATTTATACAATATACGCTTTTAGGAAACTTTCTATTTTTAAAAAGACAATTACTTAAACTGAATATATTTTGTAGTAATAAAAATTCAAATATTTTTGGTATGTTTGATATTTTGACAAAACAGTAACAACTTAAAAAGTTAACTAGAGTTTTGTAGAAGAAAAACACTTAATAAGAAAAATATCTTTCTTCTTCTCATGAATCAGTAATAAGTATAGAAATTCTGTTGTGGAAGTATGCAAATTGTGTTGTGCCAAATAGGAGCAATAACATTCTTTACCCTTACTAGAGTTGCTATAAAGAACATTGGCAAATTTAAAGTTTGAATAGTTCTGAAGACCGGCTAGGTATGGAAGATACTAGCTCTCACTCTAGAGTTCCCTCTATTCCCTCCACCTGGGGGCTAACATCTCATATCAGAACCTAAAACAATAAACCAAATTGGGGGCTTTAACCTGTCACTTTAAAGTCCTCTAACTCTACACC
>JXCR01139138.1:51723-103722 GCA_002079205.1 Phalaenopsis hybrid cultivar
GCTGCATCCTCGGGAGCCATCTTGATTTGGTTATACCCCGACGATCCGTCCATGAAGGAGAAAATTTCATGTGTTGAAGCGATGTCCACCATCATCTCCGGTATAGGTAATGGGAACTCGTCTTTTGGACATGCCTTGCTCAAGTCTCTGAAGTGGACACAAATGCGGATCTGTCCATTTTTCTTTTTGACCGGTACAATATTGTCTAACCATGTGGGGTACTGCTCTTCTTTAACGAAGTTAGCGTCTATCAACTTCTTTACCTCGGCGATGACCTGTTGTTCTNATGGGAACTCGTCTTTTGGACATGCCTTGCTCAAGTCTCTGAAGTCGACACAAACGCGGATCTGTCCATTTTTCTTTTTGACCGGTACAATATTGTCTAACCATGTGGGGTACTACTCTTCTTTAACGAAGTTAGCGTCTATCAACTTCTTTACCTCGGCGATGACCTGTTGTTCTATTTCGAGGCGCATTCTCCTAGGAACTTGCTTTACTGGGGTTACATTCTTGTCCACCTCAAGTTTATGGATTGCAACCTCTGCTGACAGTCCTGACATTTCATCATAGCTCCACGTGAAGCAATCTTTGAATTCTGCTAACAGTTTGACTAGTTCTGCAGATTCTTCGTCATTAAGTAGAGAACTGATNTCAACCTCTGCTGACAGTCCTGGCATTTCATCATAGCTCCACGCGAAGCAATCTTTGAATTCTGTTAACAGTTTGACTAGTTCTGCAGATTCTTCGTCATTAAGTAGAGAACTGATAAATGTGGGCCGGGGTCGTTCTTCAGTCCCGAGGTTAATCTCGTTCAATTCATCGATAGTGGATTTAATTTCTTCCTCAAATTCTGGNGTAGTGGAAATTCGTCTTTTGGACATGCCTTGTTCAAATCTCTGAAGTCGACTCAAACACGGATCTGCCCATTTTTCTTCTTAACAGGTACAATGTTAGCTAACCACATGGGGTACTGCTCCTCTTTTACAAAGTCTGCGTCTATCAATTTCTTCACCTCGGTGATAACTTGTTGTTCTATCTCGAGGCGCATTCTCATGGGAGCTTGTTTTACTGCGGTTATATTCTTTCCACCCCAAGTTTATAGACTGCAACCTCTGCTGACAGTCCTGGCATTTCATCGTAGCTCCATGCGAGGCAANTGACGCAAATGCGGATCTCTCCATTTTTCTTTTTAACTGGTATAATATTGGCTAACCACGCAGGGTACTGCTCTTCTTTAACAAAGTTAGCATCTATCAACTTCTTTACCTCAGCGATGACCTGTTGTTCTATTTCGAGGCGCATTCTCCTGGGAGCTTGTTTTACTGGGGTTACATTCTTGTTCACCCCAAGTTTATGGACTGCAACCTCTACTAACAGTCCTGGCATTTCATCGTAGCTCCGCGCAAAGCAATCTTTGAATTCTGCTAATAGTTTAACCAGTTCTGCAGATTCTTCGTCATTAAGTAGAGAACTTATAAATGTGGGTCGGGGTCGTTCTTCAGTCCCGAGGTTAATCTCTTTCAATTCATCGACAGTGGATTTAATTTCTTCCTCAAATTTTGGGGGAGCATCTTCTATTGGTTGATCAGTAGAATTCTTCCTCAAATTCTGGCGGAGCATCCACTATTGGTTGATCAGCAGAGTCATCCTCTATATCGAGGCAATCCTCTTCTGACTCATTAGTAACAACCATGCAAAATTCAGAATCGTCGACTGGTCCAATTGTACCAAATCCGAGACCTTATTTTGAATTGGGAGTTCGTCTTTCAGTATTTCACAATTTTTCAAAAAGTTGAAATTTATCTTTAGGCATTTGTTTTGGTAAGTGCCCTTGTTGAATTAACTTTTGAACACAAGGCGAGAAGTAACCAAAAGGCAATTCCATTAATTCATTAGTATCAACATCCAAATTTACATGTTTTTCAAGCTCAGTAGAGGTAGAAGCGCGGTAAAATTTGATCGGCTTTGAACCAACACTACGGACTTCCTTGACCTCTAAACTCTCGACTTTTTGTGGGAGAATCAGAGTGAGGGTCATAGTATCCACATAGTGGTCTATCAAATCATACATGGTTTTATATTCATTTCTTTCTATATCTTCTAGGGATATCTCGTACTGAGGCTTCTTCTGTTTTGTCATCTTTACCTCATCTTCAGAACTGTCTTCATCACCAATGTTGATAGTTGGTCTAGTCCGTTCAACAAATTAAATTGATCTTTCCTCTCCGCATCCCCAATCCCCGACCTCGACCTCGGGTGCGTGAACTAGAAGAACCTCCACCAACTCGTTGTAAGGGAGGCCTCGACCTCGGGTTGCGTGAACTAGAAGAACCTCCACCAACGCGGCGTAAAGGAGTGATAGAAGGTTGTTGAAGCGGAGTTGTATGCCCTTCTTTTTGTGATCCCTCTGAATCTTTGTCTTTGTTTGTCAAAATCTCGCATGAGAAGACAGTCTTCTTTGGAGGCGCGTAGTAGGCAGCATCTTCATGGATACTAACTTCATGCACTGAAAACGGTTGCAGGTCTGCCTTGATGCAATTTTCTTGACCATATTTGCGGTATTTAATGCACTGATGTAGGGATGACGGTACCATGTTATGCTCATGAATCCATGGTCATCCCAACAGAGTGTTAAAAGAGGTCTCGGCGTCGATGATATGAAATTTAACGGTTATTACAAGTTCTCCAACCTTCATAAGTAATGAGATTGATCCAAGGGCCCTTTCTCCCTTTTGGTTGAATCCTCTTAACATCATCTTATCGGGGATGAGTTCCTGAATGTTGAAGTCCAAATATGCTAACGTCTGTAGACTCATCAAGTTAAGAGATGCTCTAGGATCCACTACAGTCCAAATATGCTAACGTTTGTAGACTCATCAAGTTAAGAGATGCTCCAGGATCCACTAAAACTATGGATAACACGAATTATGCTGATGTTGACGGAGATGTAGAGCGGACGGTTGTGGTCGGCGGTACCGAGCAGCAAGTCTCCAATGGTGACGAAAATGTAGAGCGGACGGTTGTGATCGGCGGTACCGAGCTGCAAGTCTTCATCCGTAAAGGATACCCCTGACTGTTCTCTCAATAAGCAAACTTCATCTGAGGATGTGCTAGCCAACTGAGCTAAGAAAATTTTTGGATCAAGCAAAGCTGTAACCAGAGATTCTCTCATCTCCTTTGACAGGATCAGAGCGTCGTAGATGCTTAATTGGGCCGGCAACTTCCTAAGATGAGCTAGCACGTTGTAGTCTACTTTGTATGATCCTTCGATTTTATTCTCGTTGTAGTCTACTTTGTAGGGTCCTCCAATTTTATCTTGATTATGTGGTTCTTCCACTGGAATTGTATTCTACTTTGTATGATCCTTCGATTTTATCTTGATTATGTGGTTCTTCCACTAGCGAAGGTGGGGGTATCTCTTCTCGAGTCATTATTTGTTTTCCTTTGTATGTTGGAGCTGTTCTTGGTGCTAACACTTTTCCGCTCCTTAAGTTGACTTCTGTTACTTCTTCTTCTTGAGATCTCATTATTGAATCTTCCGGTGTCTCTTCCTCTTCATCGGAATGATCTAAATTGATGGCAAACGGTGCACTACGATGCTCGAGAGTTGGCCCTTCGTTATCAGTGTTGTCATAAGCGATATCATTGAGTTCTTCTTTGGCCTTAAAAATGAGTTCATCGGACTCAAGTACGATTTGAGGATCATTTTAGGGATCAAGATCGCAACTAGCTTGGTTATAATCAGTCACGTTAATACCAAAAATAGTCAAAACGTAGAAAAAATCACAACCATTATATTCTTAAGGCCCCGGAGGGACAAAAAGATAATCATACAAAGTCAAGGGTTTGAGGATTTTCTTCCTCGAATCCGAGACAACCAATCTAGTAGAGGCAGCCCCTATCCTACCCCCCGTACTATCCATCTTGGCAGTGACGCTTTCCTTTTTCTTGCTCTTTGTTCTTGACGATGATGGATCTTCTGGAGAAATCTTCATCTCGGGATCGGTATGCTGCAGACTCTGAAAGGAGGCTTGTTTTGATGCAGACTGTATCTTGTTCAGTATCTTTTTGGACGACTTGCTCCATCCTTCTTCGGTATTCATACAAGCTTGTTTCAATGAATCCTGTATTCGATTGAGGACCCTCTTGAGTTCATCCCAAGTTGTATGGTATTTGTAGAAGCTTGTTTTGATGAATCCTGTATTTGATTAAGGACCCTCTTGAGTTCATCCCAAGTTGTACTCCATCCTCGCTCCGACATATGGATCAATCTGGGAGATTGACTCAGCTGAAATTATGTTTATGGAACCTTTTTCAGGTTCTCTCAAATACTCCTTCAGGATTGTTATATTTGCTTCCTTAAGGTTCTTCCGAGCCAGTCTTTAAAGATGAAACACTTGTCTATAGTGTGTCCATGTAACCGGTGGTACGGGCAATAATTTGGTTCATTCTTCTTATCTACCTCTTTGGGTTTCTTTGGATCAGGTAGTTTGAATTCTAGTTTCTTCATCGGGCTTTTGAATATTTTAGGTACAACTTCATCTCTGAAGGAATAAACAACTTTTTGTCGCTCTAAAAGGGATATTCTTTTACCTGTTGTTCTAGGTGATCCTTCCTGAGATGGCCATTGGTTGGATTGACTGCTCTGTTTCTGAGAGTGCTGTAACGAACAATGACGATGATCTTCTGCATATATCTTTATCGGCTGTTTTCCTTCATCGATAGTTGCGACTACCCCTAATTTCTTTCCGAACACTCTGGTCACCTTAGCCTTTTCATGTGGCTCCATGTGCTTCATTTCTTCTTGAAGTTGCTGGCTTTACTGTAAAGGATTTGATGATGAGTCCCTTAAGCATGAAAGCTACTGCCCATGTATACTTTTGAGTAGGAATTTTAACATTTGATGTTCCTGTAGCTGAGGTTCACATTTCATGCTAAGGTTTCTCCACCTCAAAATATAGCCTGTCAAGGAATGTTCCTATAGCTGAGGTTCACATTTCATGCTAGGGTTTCTCCACCTCAAAATATAGTCTGTCAAGGTTTCACTAGGCTTCTGCTTCTCCATGATGAGCTCTCCAATAGACACATGATGCTGCGCCCCAATAAATCTTTTCACAAACAACTATTCAAACTCAGAAAATGTCTTAACTGACCCGTTGGGCAAGTCAGCGTACCAGTCAAAAGCAATCCCTCACAAGTTGCTGACGAACTGTTGGCAGAGTAGAGCTTCGCTATTCCTCGTGTTGCCACAATTGGCTCAAAAATGTGCTATGTGTTATCTAGGATTTCCAGTCCCATTGAATATCTTAAAGTTTGGGCTCACAAAACCTTTGAGGAAAGGGATGGCATCGAACTCCTCAGGGTAAGGTCTACCCTTTAAAATTGATGCACCGCCCTTGGACTGGGCTAAGGCCTCCCGCACTTGTTCAACAATTTGCTTGAACTCTTTTTTTGTCATGGCACCTGATGGAGAATCCTTCTTTGGTTGTTCTTCTTTGTCTGTCGAAGTAGTCTCCCTTCTTTCATCTGCGATGTGTATGATTTCTGGCTGATTAATATCTGGAGAAGCCAATCTTGGAGCTTGTGATTGCCCCTGAATGGTGGCCATGGCGGTCATAGGTGCAGTCATCTCTTCTATTCATTTCTCCAGTAGAACAACTTGCTCATCCCTTAGGAGGATAACCCTACACAGGTCATTTATGGCGTTCTTTTTAATGTGAGGTTGAGCCTCGAGCACAGATGTGGTAGCTCTGGTTTCGATCACATGGACATCCATGAAATCCTCCTTCAAGTAATCACTGTAATCAAAATCTTCGTTGTCATTATTGACGGAAACTCCGTGCTCTCGAGCTAACTCTGAAATCTTAATCCTGAGTTTCTCAAATTTTTCCTCAATTATTGATTCCTTGATTGCTTTAAGATCTGGAGGACCTTGGCGGAAATCATCAACTTGTTCCTTCATCTCGCTGGCTATTATCGCGACGATGTTAGATATTTCAGGCACCGGTTTTACTTCCTGCCCTGTAGGCTCACTGAACTATATCGGTGCAGTGACCTTGGGTACCCACACCCTTTTTTTTACGATGATGTCTCAGGATGGGACGTCTTAGTAGAAACATCGGTATGTCAAGTGAAGGTATGCTCCCCGTGGTGTAGACCGGCTACAGTGTCAGGTAATCATCTTGTCTTTCTTTCCTTGATTGCAGGAATGACTGGTAAACTTCTCGGACCCAGTCTTGACTTAATCGATCGGCGACCTGCGGTCCTGGTGGTAGTATGGTCGGTGGTGACCATAGCAGTATCGACTCGGTTTCCCAAACGGAGCCAGACGGGAACACGGGTAGGTGACTCTATAGTCGACCTACGAGATTTTTTAGCGGACTTAACCTCCTTCAAAATTTCATTTTTCATATGAGGGGAAATTGCATGTCCCACTCGTTTAAGTAATTCACTAACACAACATCCTTCTTTAGTGGCAAGCCTTTTGAAGACTGCACTAACTCGGGTGATGGGGATGAATTACTTTCCCTCCTCACCATATCCATGAAGTGATGGTAATGTGGCAACTATCTTCTGGATACTCTCATATTCATCAGTAGCTGTCAGAGGATGAAATCTACTCCCTTGTACGAGTGCATAAATTTCCTGTAGTACCTCTTCAACTTGATGAGGCTCCCCCTCAACGGGTGTGTTTTCAGGAGTCTGGGCTTTGGTGGCCCTCCAAACTCTTCTATTGCGGTTTCTTCTTTGAGTTCGGGTCAGTGATACAGTCCTTGAGCTTGACCCAATCTCAAACACGGGTGGCGGAACAGTTAATCCTTCAGTCGAACCTTCAAAGACCATCACTTCTTTTCCCTTAGCAGTAGTAGGGATAGCAGGGTTGATGACAGCAGCTTTTGCCTTCTTGCAGGCAGGGAAGTCCTGAAGGCAGTTCAAACTGAATTCTGCAGACGGTTCTTCTAATTTCGGAGCAGCGATCTTCATTACCACGAATGGGGCTTTCCCGAGGATAACCTCGAGGTCTTCAAATACAGCTCTGAACTTCATGGTGGGAGCAACGTTACGGGTGCTGCGGTCCGTTGGTAGATTGCAAGAAAAGGTCAGTGTTGGGTAGGCCATCGCAGCGGGCTTTAAAACAGAAAGTTTTAGGGTTAGCTATATGGCCGAAAACCTCATAAACTTTAGTGCAAGCACTGAAAATAGAGGTTAATCTGTAGACCGGGCGGGTCTTAATTTACAGGTAATTTCAACATCTTGGTTCAAAAAGGTGTAAAATTTAATTAATATTTCAAAGTGAGCGCAACACAATACGATTTGGTTTAATTTGCGAAGTAGCAAACCAAATTTGGAAGGGAGATGTGAAAAATTTTAGAACCCAGTGCGGGACCCAATTAGTGGCAGAAAATGCCCAGGTGGACTTAGTCCACCAACACACCTATTGGGGGTCCGACCCAACATGAAAATTTAAAGAGTACTTAATGGCCTTCTGAACCCCTCTGTTCAAAGATGGTTGAACAGCTAATACTGAAGTCCAAGGAGTTAGTTGTACATTCCCAAGATAGAAATGGGTAAAGTATGCCAACAAAAGAAAGGTAATTTGGTCCAAGATGGACATGGTCATATTACTGATGTGTGAAGATAATATTTCTTAATTTGTATGGAGAGAAAAGCTTGTCCCCAGCGGAGTCGCCAGAAAGCTGTCGGCACTATTTCGGGTTGGAGGGGAGTTTCCCGTAAGAAGCTATCGGTCACCGGATTCGAAATCCCGTCGCCCGCTTCGAAAGGACGTTGAAGTATGAAATCAAACTGACCCCATATTTTTTATAATTTAAAATGAAAGAGCACTATACCTCAAATCCTATATCTATCCCGAAGGATAAACACAAGACACTGTGCCTCAAATCCTATATCTATCCCAAAGGATAAACACAAGACTTGAGGATGACGCTCGATCAAATAAACCAAGGAAAGTATGACGTTCGTTTGGTTTGCAAAACCTTTGTATTTGCCGACAAGTTCCCCTATTTAATATAAAAAATTAAATAGGGTTTATATGAGACATGCTTCCTTTAAAGGCAAGCTCCTATAGTTAATTACATCTTAAATGACCAAAGTCACCTAAGAAGACTCGATAAAAATCAAGAAATATTATCTTCAAGGAATTTCAAAGGGTAGGGCTCTTCAACGAAATTGAACATAGAGGTGTGAAAGGGGATTGGTTCAAATTTGGAACATTTTGTTGTGGAATCCAAAGGAGGAGGAACTAGGGGATGTCATGGATCCAGAGGAGAACCCCGGTGACTTCCCAAGCTATCCTAATGTTTGGCTTCAGTTTTGAGGAGAAATATTTAGGTGTTTCATCCTGCCAATTTTATTAGTTAGGGCTTACATTTATGTGAAATGATCACACAAATAGCCTGGAAGATGTGAGGATTTAGGTCGTAACAAACGACAACCTCGGAATCCAAAGACGAGTTAGGGCTTATATTATATAGCAGGGCTATACAAAGGCCTAAAGATAAGGTGAGGATTTACGTTGTACAAGCAAGCAACCTTGAAGTCCTATGGCTTTGTTGTTTTAAGTCTAAGGAAGGAAGATTGGTTTAGTTGGGGAAGACAGGTTTTGCTGTTGAAGATGGTCGTGCTGCCCACCATGCTAGCCCCAAGCTCCTTACCGCGATGAGTTTGAGTTATCTAGTGTGTCAAGTTATAATGTCAAATCAAGTGGCCATATGGTTGAAGTTCTTTAAATTTTATGAGGGCATATTAAAGTAGATTAGAGCTACACCGGTTAGGATCCTACGGTTCCCTCGTTCTGGCATCACTATTTTCTATTAGTTCACTTAGTCCAAATGAACTTACTAAACCCAACTTAATGGGTTTCATAATTTCAATTAAATCGTGGGAAGCCACGTTAGCAACTGTAGTTTACCTCCTCTTAGGGATTCCAGATCATCCGATAGAGACATTTTAATTTAAATGAAGTTGTGGTCTTTGTGTGATGTTTGTGATTAAATTTTGTGTTGTTTTATATTTTGAATGTTTTGGTTGTGAATTTTATCTTGGTAGATTTCAGTTTTGAGTTTGGTTATGGTTTTGGTTATGCGGCTATCTTGATAGTTTTAGTTTTAATGCAGGGTGTCGTCGTTGTGTAGCATGCAAAATTGTAGGTATAAAAGTACTGTATGAAAGTACAAGAAAGACAATGCTGAAAACTGTAAAAGTGTACCTGGCGAGTCTTCTCGTTCCACCACCTGCAACTTAAAATGCATGTTAAGGCAATTTATGAAGAGCAAGAAAAGGTAAAATTTTGGTAATTTTCCTAACGCTATGTCATATCTTTGCTGTTCCTTAGAAGTTTAATTAAGGATGATTTCATCGAGCAAAGTATATTAAGTTTAATAGACCTCTAAGGTATACAACAAGTTAGGAGGGGGAAGCAGGTCCATGAAAAATTCCTAACTTGACCAAGACAAATTATAATCCCTGGAAATTTTTACTAGAGGTAGAACTACACCTGATAAGCCTTTGGAAAAAATTTCATGATTTTTTGAATTCTCTGTGATTTACTAGAATTATTTTAATTTCTAGGTTATTTAATAAAAATAAAATATTTTAAGCGGTGAAAATTAAGTTTTGTATTTTGGAAAAATCTCTCTTAGGTCAGAGAACCCAGAGGAGCAAATTTTATATATTTTTTTTATTTTTCTTTTATTTATTGAAATTATTTTGGTGAAAAAACTCATTTTTAGCCTTAAAGATTATTTTTAAGCTTTGAAATTAAATATCTATATTTAGAAAATTAGGAAAAGTATTCTAATTGTCCCTAAGTGATTAGGAAGCAATTTAGAACATTTCCATGAGTTTTATTATTTTTGTGATTTTTATGAATTTTTAATTATTTAAATATTTAGAATAGGCTAAAAATCAAGTTTTTATTTTAAATATCATTTTATTTTTAGAAAATACCCCTGATCACAGAGAACTCAAAAAACTAAATTTCATAATTTTTTGAGTTTTATTTTTATTTTTAAAAATCATTTAAGTGTTAAAAGTGGTATTTATCTTTAAAAATCAACTTAAGGTGTCAAATGAACTCAAAATATTTTGAAATTTTTATGATTACTTCCCTGGATCATAAATCACAGTGGAGATCAAAATTCAAGTCATTTAAATGTTTTATTTTTGAAAATTAATTATTTTAGTGATTTAGTGTTTGTAAAATTTAAGGATATTTTAAATGACTTGGCCCATGAAATTATTAGTTTCTCTAGTCATTGTGGACCTTCAAAAATTTTCTTAGGATTTTATAATTAATATGCTAATTTCCATGATTATCTTAAAAAAATAATGTGGAATAACTTAAAAAATATGGATATCTGTATAGGAACCCCCCGTGACTTTAGAAAAATCAGAGAATACTTCTCCTGACAGAGGCTACAAAATATCAAAATTCCAAGTCAAGGTAATGTGCTAATTTACATGGAGAATCAAATGATCACAAATAATGGTTAATTAATTAAAAATAAAATATGCATCAAATGCACTTGAAATTTGTTCAACATTGTTCTCCTCTATTCACTAAGCAAGAGGGTATTTTTATTTTATTTTTGTGATTTTTCTACACAAAGTTATGAATTTTCTAAGTTAATGGTATTTAAATAAATAAGAAAAAGCCCTATTTATCTATTTAAAAAGTGTGTGCAGACTAGATCCTAGGCAGCTACGAAGGCATGTGTGGCGGTCTCTGATTGGACGTCGCCGTCCATGTAGCTTGCTGACTCGACCCGCTATTTATGTCTCGAAGTGTTGTCTGGCTCGATCTCCCCCATCCGTTTGATACACGCTTGATCGAACGGCTCCCCGTCATCGTCCCAGATAGAATGATCCCGTGCCCGTCCACACTAAAGCCCTAAGATCTCAGCCTAGACTCAACCAAATCACTTTTGGTTTGATCTTATGGACTCGTCTAAGTGAGACGAACACATCCATACAGTTAATGTACCATGAAATCAAGCCTAAGTAAATGGAGAATCAAAACGAGCTCGGGAGGAGGAGAAGTTTTAATGTTTGCTCTGAGAAGGGAGGCTTCAATCAGAGGTGCTCGGCACATTCTTTAGGGTCCAAGGAGGCTAGGGATTGAGTCCCTGGTCTTCGTGTAAGGCCTAGGTATGAATTAAACCAAGCTCAATTTCAGGTGTTGGTCTAGAGCTATGGTAGAGGCTCTATGGAAGGGGGATTTGATGGGGTTTTAGCTTCTTTCACTGCTGTGAAGGTGTGGGTGAAGTTAATTTGTGTTTGATGTAATGTGGAGGTGTATTGGGTTCTGTCATGGTTTCCAGCAAGGTTTCAAGCTCAAAATTGAGCTCCGACAATGGGAATAGGTGAGGGAAAACAGTTGGAATGCACTGAGGGGATCTTAGGGAAGCTCTGTGTGAAGTTTGGAGAGGCCTCTCTAAGAGAGATTTTCATCACTTAGATCAATGGCCATGGAGGTGGCCTTTTATAAAAATGGGGTTATGGTGGTATCTCCTTCTCATGGCCGTGGAGGTGGCTTTTTATATAAATGGGGTTATGGTGGTTGTCATGGCATTAATTTAATGGCTATGGAGGTGGCCTTTTATAAAAATGGGGTTATGGTGGCTGTCATGGCCAATTAGGAGGTATAATGTGGTGCTTAGGTGGAGGGCAGAGGAGCTACATAGTTTGATTTGGATGAGCTGGCCTTTAGGTTTGATTTGGTTGAGGTGCCATGGGGGTGGCTCTCAGTTTTGGGCTTTTCCGACCACTAGTCGGGCCAACCGGTCAGGGGGAGGGGGCTAGGAGCTCAGGGAGCCCAGAGGAATCCATCACAACAATTTAATGCAAACGTGCTTTGATTTGGCAAAGATATCTTAAGCACATGCATTTTTGGAAATAATATCCCTTAATTCGGGGGAATTTTGGTTCATGGCTTGATTTAGGTGATTTCATGGTGTTTGTACTGGTAACTAAGTCCAACTAATGGCTGTGGTGGAGTTAATTTGGTAGCTTTAGGGTGGTTAGGTCACATTTAGTGCATGGGTCCAAGTGGGTGCAAATGACCAAAACTTGGGTTTGGGCTAGGTTAGCCATGTCAATTTTCCCAAATAATTGTTTCATTTGGTGTATAGGATCATAAGTAACAACTTTGGTGAAAGATGGAAGTGGTTTTGAGTCCAATTGAAGGATCAATTTGAGGGAATTTTGAACTTTAATCAATTTGGTCATGTTGGGCTAGGTTCAATTGGGGGGTCAATTTGAAGGAACTTTGAACTTTAATCAATTTGGTCATGTTGAGCTAGGTTTGGGTCTAGCTTGGGTTAGCCTTGGGCTAAGTTCCAAAATTATTGTTGTAAATTGTCAATAGGGACCTCATGAAGAGTTTTCAACATGAATTGGATGCCAATTTGTAGGTTAAGGCAATCAATTGGGTGAAATTTAGGGACTTTTTAATGGTCAATAGGGACCTCATGAAGAGTTTTCAACATGAATTGGATGCCAATTTGGGGGTTAAGGAAATCAAATAAATAGTCAATAGGTAGGGCTCTAGCTTGGGTTAGCCTAGGGCTAAGTCCAAATTGATTATTGTAAATGGTCAATAGGGACCCCTAAGCTCGGTTAGCCTTGGGCTAAGTCCAAATTGATTATTGTAAATGGTCGCTTGGGTCTAGCTTGGGTTAGCCTTGGGCTAAGTCCAAATTGATTGTTATAAATGGTCAAAGGATCTCATGAAGAGTTTTCAACATGAATTGGATGCCAATTTGTGGGTTAAGGCAATCAATTGGATAGACCTCATGAAGAGTTTTCAACATCTAAGTCCAAATTGATTGTTGTAAATGGTCAATAGGGACCTCATGAAGAGTTTCCAACATGACTAAGTCCAAATTGATTATTATAAATGGTCAATAGAGACCTCATGAAGAGTTTTCAACATGACAAGTCCAAATTGATTGTTATAAATGGTCAATAGGGACCTCATGAAGAGTTTTCAACATGAATTGATGCCAATTTGGAGGTTAAGGCAATCAATTGGGTAGAATTTGGGGACTTAGCCAATTTGGGGCTAAATTTGGGAATTTTGGGTTTAGGCCAAATTCAAATGGATTTGAGACTTCACCAAGGTCAATTTATGGTTAATTTTGATGTATAGGAATGTTATAAGGATTTTTCAACAGTAATTGAGGCCAATTGACTAGGCTATGGGTTCAATTTGGTGAGAGTAGGTCATATGGTCAAAATTAGGGTTTTGACTCAAATCAAAATTGGGTTCCAATCATGGACCAATTGAGCTTGGATTTGGTTTAATTTGATCATATCAAAATTTAATTTGAGTTTAGGATTGGAATTTAAGTCAATTGAGATCAAATTGATGGATATTTGAATTGGATTTGGGGAATTTGGGCCCTTAAAGGTAAATTTGGGGGGTTTATGTTAAAGATGGTCAAATTGGCCAAATTGGGTCATGTGGTAGTTGAGAGAAATGAAATTGGGGAATATTAGGGAATTGAAATTTAGATATCAGCTCAAACAGAGAAAGAGAGAGAGAGTCGGAGTGTAAGGACCGATCTCGAAGGGGATGAATCAGAAATGTAGGAATGATCCAGAAGTGAGAATTGAAATGTAGGTATTTTGGTATTTTGGTAAAGGTTTGAGTGAAGTGACTTGCTCTCAAAGGTGTAGGACCGATCTCAACTTGGTATTTTTGTATTTTGGTAAAGGTTTGAGAAATGTAGGACCGATCTCGAAGGTGTAAGGACCCACTACATAGAAGATGGGTATTTTGGTAGAGTTGAGGTACCAATCATCACCAATAAGCCATGAACCATTGGAAACCCCATTTTGGGTCCTCTATGTAGTGGTTCTAGCTAAACCATAGCCCTAGGGCTAGTAAGTATAGGGGACCATTTACATGAGTATCTCAAAAAGATCAAGAAATCTAGGCTAGAAATTTAAGTTCAGGGTTGTGAGTGATTGTGGGTGTAGATGAGTGTAGTGAGTGTAGTGAGTGCCTTAGCTCCAGACCAACACCTAGGGTTAACCCTAAGGTCTAGCAGTCCTAAGGGTGTCTCATCTTGAGTTTCCCCCATAGTGACCTCACCTACTAAGTACTTAGAGGTTGAGACCAACATATGGAACTTCAGGTTGAGTAAAGAAGAGGGTAGAGTTTCTAATGGTGCGGGTGCCTTTTCTAGTTTTCTAAGAATAGTTAACAGGAAAAGTCCTATGGCTAGACCCTAGGCTACTAAAAAGGAAAACTAAACCTCAACCAAAATTGAGGTTAACAAAATACTTATCTAAAATATTTCCCTAAGCACTCCTTTGAAATTCTTGGACTTCTCTTACTCTAATAGACTCTTTCACGACTCACAATACTCTAGAAATCACAAAGATTAACAAAACTTCCCTAAAACTGCTGCCCACTCTATATGGGTGCCTTCCCTTCTCAAAACGACTATATAACTCTCCATTAATGTTTAAAATTAATTTATATATATAGCTTCAAAAATGACCAAGGGTTGCTTCAGACATTTCTTCAAAATTTGGCCTCATTCAATGAATCTTCTATAAACTGACTCTGGTGCCTAGGTTCCAAAACTATCTCCCCTTGACGCCAACTGCATTCTTCATTTGGAACGTAGGAGCCAGATTCTCGTGCCTAGGCGCCAGTTTGACTGATTTTGATAATCTTTCTTGGTTTGGTCCATTTTGCTCCATTTTGTTTTTTTTTTTTTTTTTGCTCCTTTCTACTCTTAAACTCTTTTACTTGCACCTGTAACCAAAAAAATACAAAATACCTTTTTTTAAAGCATAATATCCTAAAAAATGGTTATAAAATGTGAATGAAAAATAGTAAGTTTTAAGGTGGATCATGCTACTTCTGTCATTTATATTGTTCAGGAATTTTATGTGAATCTACTAAAGAGACTGATGATATGGGTTTTGTTCGAGAAAGAGAAGTTGTTTTTAACTTTGTTTGGATTAACGCATTATTCCAGTTTCCTAATATGACTCACTACTTTAATGCTGAGTTTGATCCTACTGAGGGAGAGCTGGAGGAAATTATTGCAAATTCATTTGATTGACATGGAAGTTGGAAGGTAAGAGGTAATAAAAAGGTAAATTTTACTTCTTCTACACGAAATGCCTCATCTAAAGGGTGGCATCATTTTCTCTCTACTCTTCTTCTCTCTTCCAACCATTTGAGTGAAGTGACATGGGATAGGACTCTTTTGAACTATTGCATTTAGATGATGAAGCCCATCTGCATTGGCTCCTTGATTTATAAGAGCATTTCTCATTTTTCTAGAGGAGGGACTACAATAGTATTTTGCTACCCTTCTCTCTTTTTTACTTAATGTAAATAATCAGGAGTTACATTTGAGTTTTTGGAGGAGTTGCTCCAGCCACTAATGTTTATTGGATGGACTAATGTGGATGCTTATAGAAGAACTCGAGGTAGAGCTGTCGATGCACCATCCACATTAGCCTTTAGAACTTCTACTTCTAGTGATTTTTCCTTAGACACTGTCATGGAACAACTATTTATTGAGCAAGGAGATATTTTTGTCTTTATAGAGGAAAATGCATAATGTAGAAGAGCACATGGACCATTTTGATCAATATTTGCAAAGGAAGAGTGATTATGATGCGACTTTTGATGAGAATTTGGTGAAATTCTTGAGTGGCGATCATTCAGTTGAATTGCCTATTTGCCCTAGATTTTCTTCATATGAGTTGCAGACCGATGGATAATGATGATGATAATAATATGGAGGAGGAGGAGTAGATCATTTTTATTTTTTATTATTGATCTTTCATGTTCATTTCCTTTATTAGTCACTTTGAAGTACTTTTATTAGATTATGTGTTAAAATTTTTATTTATTTCAATGCATTATTGGGTCACGTTTTCTCTTATTTATTTAGAATTGCCTGTGTGTTAGAGTAATACTTTACTTTGCAAGTTTTATGTTTTACATTTTGATTTTAGATTTACTATTACTCACCACATGTTATTACTACTTGTACCCGTACAACTTTCCTTCTTAGAACCTTTAGATTTTTCTCTTTCTTCATGCTTATTATGAACTATAATATTTTAAATTAACTTAAAATTTAAATTTGGTGGAAGGGAGAAAAACTTTTTAAAACTAAAGCTTATTTGTCCTTAATAAACCATATTTTTAAAATTATTTTAACATAACTTGTGGTATGTGGGGTTTGTTTTAGATAACTACATTTTTTATTTTAGAAATGTCATAGTAGACTTAAGTAAAAATTTTAGATAATAAAGGTTAGTTCTAGATTTAAGATATTAAGTATAATAGTATAGGATTATGCTTTTACTATTCAGAGCAAAGAAAATTGTATTCTTGAATTATTAAGGATCTTGGATGTATACTTAAAAAAAATTGAGATTCTATGAAAAATCCTTTTCAAAGCTAATAAACATTTAGTACGTAAGGAAATGTGAGAAGTTCTTAACTTTGAAAAGAAAATGATGACGTTCAAAATCAATAAACGATAACCAGATATAGTAATCCTCACATAAAAAGAAAATAAAGGATTGAAAATGATTCTTAAAGAAAAAGAAAAGCAAAATTAAAAGAATAAGAAAAGGAAAAACAAAAGAAATAAGTGAGGAGAAGCTTGAGGAGATGCCTAATCAAAAATTGGTTTCACTTGAATTATCCTAAGGAAAGGGATTTAATTGCATTTCTAAAGTTATTCATAATTTTAAACGTATTACATCTTTACTAATAGAGTTCTAATTAAATTCTTTTCTTTTAATTTTTTTGGGATTCCTAAGTATGACAAATTATAGTTATTCTTGAAATTAATAGAAAATCAGAACTCTTACACTTGAGTACTAGAAATTCTTACATTTTTGTTCTATCCTGAGTTATTGAAATTTTCTCGAAAGTTTCAATATTGCATTTATACGATAAAAAATACATAAATCTTTAAATAAAACCCACAATCATAAGCTATAAATTTTTATATATAGTAAAAGGGTTAATTAAGGACAAGTAACATTTAAGTTTGGGGGAATTGATACACCTTAAAATTACCTATTTTAAATCTACATCTAATGTTCATTTTATGAATATTTTTTATGATATTCCATTTTAATGAAATATATTTTTCATGTTCTTGGTTTCGGGTACAAGAAATGGAGCTTTAAAGAAAAGGAGCAAAATTGGAGGTAAAACAATAACATGGAGCAGTGGCAGCGCCTAGGCGCCAGTGATGGTTTATTTTGGAAATGCAATGAATTTAGACAAATTTTGAAGGGGTGCTTGAGGAGACACTTGGGGATTTCAAGATTTTTATATAATGTGGTCAGAAAAAACTAAAAGGGGACTTTCATGAAAGGAAAAACTTAGATTGTTTAGAGAGTCCACTAGATTAGAGAGCAGAGTAGAGTTTTTAGTGTATTTTTTTTAGAGTCTTGCAAAAAGAGTTTGGAGATTGCTTCAAAGGAAATTTAGGATTTCCTTGGGGAGAAACCTAAGATAAGTATTTTATCTTTTTGTTTAAGCTACACTTTCTTGTGTAAACTTGATCTTAAATACAAATCTATGTGTTTTTGTGTTATCTTCATTAATTCTTAGTAGTTTTCTTCATTTTTCCTTGTTATGGGAGTTAATCGAGTGGAATGACAATGCTTTGAAGATTTTTTTTTATTTTAAACAATTCATGATGGAAATTTCTTCTTCGTTGACTTTGCAAACTGGCCACTTGTGAGGTTAAAATCTATTGCAAAATATAATGACCCGAGAGGGCTATGATTTTGCCTAACTTGTGAATGTCACACAAACCTTAATCTAAGGAGAGTGCAAATAAATAGGGAGATAAGTTTTGATGGGTGTAGAATTGATTTTTCTAAGGTGACATGCTAGATTCTTTTATCAATTAGATATTGAGTTTTTATCTAAGGGTCCCTAGTAGTTCCTATAGAGAGGGCACACTAGGTAATCTAGAAGTGAGAGGCTAAAATCTACTTAGAACTATTACACAAGCTAGAACAAACTTAATTTTAGCTAATGTTCTTTACATGCACCGAGCGAGGTAAGGAATGGTTATGCTCTTATTTTTCACAATACAATATTTTTTATTTTTAAGACATTCAAAACCTATAGTGATTAAGATCTCTTTGCAAAGGGAAAGATCTTTTCATGATACTCAAACTCATTTAAACCTTATTAGTTTAGAAAATTTATGCTTACTTTTTGTTTCAAATTAGACTGCACATCAATTTAATTTTAATCCTTTACAAATATTATGACACTATTCCCCAATCATTTTTATCTGCAATTTAGATAGAAGTTTTTTGAAGCCATTTAAAAAATTTACATCTTCCCTATTGGATCGTTACTGGGGTTTTTAAAGAAAACTCTATATTACTTGAAATGATATGCATGCTTGCGTAGTATCTTTAGATTGAAAACTTATTATTTATTTTCTAAATCATTTTATTTATTCACACTAGCCTCTAAATATAATTCGGGCCAAGTATTTGGCAATCTTTTAGAATATAAATATCTAGATAATTATTGGTCGGGTCATCAGTGTACCATAGACCCATCATCCCAAGCCATTAGGACTTTAAGCTTACCTGGTCGTGAAAGTAAACAACTCAATATGCCTAGATATCCCTGGTTAGTAATCTGAGAATTATGTTGACCGCGGGAACCTTGGTAACCCTAAGGTAAAAAGAATGAAACTATGTCCTATGACTTTTAGTTGGAGCTCTAAGAGGTGGGATTATACCCACAAAAATGGCAAGGATGCTGCTGAAAAATAAGTAGAAAAGAAGGTTCAACCAAAAAGCTGGAAATGCTCCAAACAAAAGGACTTGCACCTTGTGTGGGTTGTGGAACCTTATAATGACCTAAGCGCGTTAGACAACCATCTAAGTAGAAATTTATGTTGGGTTAATCGGGTTAGAGAAGTACAGCGACTTCTCATTAGAAAATGCAAATGATATAATTATCTAAAGAAGTTCTTAGATATTGTAGAGGCTTTATTAATTGTGACTTTAGATATGGTCATGCATGCAACCCATTTTAAAACTGGCTTAAAGGCCATGCAGAAAAGCAAAAGAAGGTTGTAAAAGTCCTAAATCTTTTACTCCTAAGTTTTAATTAGCCTTGAATCTTTTATTAGGAATTTTATGTAGAATATCTATTATTTTAAGGCCCTTAGAAGAGCCTAAATTATAATTTCTATGGCATCCCAGATAAAATAGAAAGTAATAAGAAAATAATCTAAGCTTATAACACACAACAAAAGTAAAAGCACTTCAAATATATAAAAGAAGCCAATGTCGCTAGGTTGGTCAAAAATTGATCCTTGGATACTGCTAATATGCACAATACAACAATAATTCAGATTATATTTCACTTATATTTCCTTATTTTGCAACAAAACTAAAAAACTTGATCCTGAAGAAAAATAAGAATTTAACTTTTAATTTATATATATTGAGATATTACGCAAGTATATGTATTGTTATCAAGTATAACAGGACTTTTTTATTAAGAACTGAATATTGAACCTACAAAGACAATACGCAATATCCACTATCGAACAACAAAATTTCTATTTTTAATAAAAAGATAATTATCTAAACTAAAGATGATTTTTGCAGTAATGAAAATTTAAATATTTATGGTATTTTCAATATTTTGATAGAACAATAACAATTTAAAAAGATAACTAGAGTTTTTGTAGAAGAAAAACACTAAATATGAAAATATCTTTCTTCTAGTTATGAATCAGTAATAAGTATAGGAATTATGTTGTGGAAGTATGAAAAATTGTGTTGTGTCAAATAGGAGCAATAATATTCTTTACCCTTACTAGAAATGTTATAAAGAACATTGGCTAATTTAAAGTTTGAATAGTTCTAAAGACCAGTTAGGCAGGGAAGATATTAGCTCTCACTCTAGAATTCTCTTGATTCCTTCCACCTGGGGCTAACATCTTTTATTAGAACCTAAAATAATAAACCAAGTTGGGGGCTTTAACCTGTCACTTTAAAGTCATCTAACTCTACACCCTTCAATGAATATTTCTCTATTTATTTGCATTAAATCATATGAGCTACATTCTCATTCATACAACCTCATGTGATTCTTTCTAATTGTTGACTGAGACAATACCGGCCCCATTCTTACATGTTCTCACAACAAATTTTAACATTTTGATTGGCCAAATCAAGAAGTAAATGAAGTGCATGGATTTAAATCATCACAACTTCTTCCATCATTGAAGATCAATACTTTCCACAACTTTTATCCAAAACTTAATTACTTATCATTTTAAGAAGAAATATAAAAAAAACTACTTTGAATCCATGGAGAAAACAAAACCACACTTTAGTTTAAAAGAAAAAATCATTGTCAAACCAATAATAAGTCTTAACTAAAACCATTAGTAGTCTCAAAACAAACAGATAAAAACTTATCTCAATTCTTCCGCCAAACTTTTAAAGTTCCTTTAATTCTCTTCTCTTTATAATCACTCAAAATAAAATAACAAAAAAGATAAAATAAAAGTAAAAGTGGTGTCTGAAAATCTCTTCAAACTAACTTCCCAAATAAGAACTTTCAAAACTTTCCAATACTTTGAGGACTCTTTTCTAGGTCCTCTCTTCCTTTCTTTATAATTTTCCAAAAAGGTGCCTTGTTTTCTCTTCAAAATGTTTCTAGATTCAATGTATTTCCTCAAGAGATGCATTCTTTCGTGATAATTTTCGTCCATGGTGGTTATAACCACCTGTTAAGCCAATGGGTGCCTCAAAAACCTCTTCAAAATTTACAGAAACTGAATTTACTCGTCCAATAGCTGCCACTAGTGCTTAAGTGCGGGGCCACTTGCGCTTAGGCGCGACCTTCTCTGTTTAATCGGTGCTTAAGCGTCGGATTTGGCGCTTAGGCGCCAAAACTCTTTTGCACATTTTTCACATTTTTGCTCCAAATTTGATCCTTTTTTCCTCTCTTTAATAATTTTTTCGCCCTTTTTACCTGTATCTGTAAGAAAAACAAAAAAATACCTTCCATTAAAGCGCAATATCTAAAAAATAGATATAAAATGTGTCTAAAAATACTATATATTTTATGTGTATCGAAATCCCCCAAACTTAAAATGTTATTTTGTCCTGAAGTGACACTTCAATCTTTAAAAACTAAATATGTATGATATGTATATGAGTTTCTTTAGGAGGCTAAAATTTAGATTTAGAAATATAGTAGTCCAATTTAGAAGAAATAATTAGTAAATGAGACCAACTTAGCACTTCAATCTTTAAAAATTAAATAAGTATGATATGTATATGAGTTTCTTTAGGAGTTACTATTTTGATTTAAAAATATAGCAGTCTAATTTATAAAAAATATTCATTAAATGAGACCAACTTATAGTTTAGAAATTCTTAATGTTTAGAAAGATGAAAATATGAGTTTCTATCTAATTGAAAAATATATTGTAGATTTTCCTAATTTAGAATTTAGCTCTTTTATTATCTCCACTTAAAAGTTTTCATTAAAAATAATTTTACTTACTATATTATATCTGTAAGCTTAAGAGTTTCTCAAGTCTTATATTTTAAAAAGATCAAATGTAGAACCAATTTTTGATTAGGCGCTAATCCTCAAGCTTCTCCTTCCTAATTTTTTTCTCTTTTTCTTTTTCTTTTTCTTTTTCTTTTGTTTCTCTTTTTCTTTTCTTTTTCTTTTCTTTCTTCTTTTTCTTTTCTTTTTATTTTTCCGACAAGGATTACTATATCTGGATAAGCCTTTAATGATTTTGAATTCCACTTCTCCTTTCCTAAAGCAAAGTCTTGATATAAGTCTTTTACTTATAAATGAAATAATAGTTTTGAAAATTATTTTAATAAAAGAAATTTAAGTATTAAAAAAAAAGAGTCAAAACTATCTAAAATTTTCAAAAATACAAATTTTCTTACAAATGATAGTTACTTATATTAATCATTTTCTCATCTAAAAACTTTTTAACTTAAAGTTTTGCTTCATTACTAAAAATTTTAACTAAATTTTCTTACTCATTTCTAAAATCAAATTTTACTTCCCATTACTTAAAATTTTAACTAAATTTTCTTACTCATTTCTAAAATCAAATTTTACTTCCCTAATTTAAAATTTTAATTAAATTTTCTTACTCATTTCTAAAATCAAATTTTAAAAATTTTAACTAAATTTTCTTACACATTTCTAAAATCAAATTTTACTTCCCTAATATAACTTCATATACATACCTTACTCATTTCTAAAATCAAATTTTACTTCCCTAATATAACTTCATATACATGATCATTTTCTCTCCTTTTCAAATCAAATTCACTTATAGCACATTTGAGAACAAATAAAATTCCAGTTTTGAAAATATTTTTCCTCCCCCCAAACTTAATTTTTTAACAAATTAAACAGTTTAGCATCAGATATATATAAGCAAAAATGAAAATTTAAAATAACATACCAACATGAATTTTTAAACCCTAATGATAAAAGTATAAAGCTAAAAACAAGAGTAAAATTAATTTTTGATCAAATTTTCTATATTTTCATTTCAATTTAACATGTAGAGATTCAATAGACTTCTCAGCACTGGGTATAAACATAAAAGTAAACTAACATACTAACTTGATTTCACTATCTCAGCATAAAAACAAACAAACTAACATGATAAAAGAAAAATACAGGGTAGTAGTTTCAGAAATTTAAATTTAAGATCTAAGTTTTCTAGATTTCTAAACTTTTCAAAAGAAATAGAATCAAGTTCAATCCTAATCTAACTAAAACAGTATTAAACACACATCAACGGTTACTACCCTAGAATTTTAAAGCTGGCCACTAACTAAACACAACATCACAATAACAATATAAAAGGTCCCAAACATAACATAGTACATAGTCCAAATCAACACAAAACAAATGTAGCAGTACCACATCACATAGTCTTCAACATAAACGAACATAAAAATATCTCAATCCTACTCCTCATCCTCAGAATCACCGCTATACCATTTTTCTGCAGGCTCTTAATCAGGATATTGAGGATTGGAGGAAATTGCACTCCTATGTCACCTCTAATCAGGCTCTCCAAAGATGAGTGGAATTTCTCTTCATAATCACTCTTTCTCCCATTATAACTGTTAGTATGATCTGTAAAATGCTCTAAATTTTGTACCTTATCAGCGATAAAATTGATATTATCCATCATTTTCTGTAATAACTCATCTCAGGTATCAGTAGAATCACCTCGAGATGTAGAAGCACGTGAGGTAGATGGTCTAAATGTAGAAGCAATAGAGGTAGAAGCAGCAGACGTCTCCATTCCATAGCTTCTAGAAAATCCTCCTCTTCAACTAAAAATTGAATGCTCACAATAAGTCTTCACATTCACATTATTGATGGGCTTTAGAGAAAATAACACTTACTCCCAGCTATCATATTTAACTCCAGCTTGCTCACATAAAGAAAAGATCAAGGAAGCAAATCCCAGACCTGTAGTTGTAACAGCTGTAGCATAACTGATGATAGTCTGATAGATCAAAGCTGCAATGTTGATGAGCTTTCCCTCTTGAATACAATAGTTCAACGTTGCTTATTCTCTGGTCACTTCATTGATATGATTGGTCAGAAGTAGACAAGCAGAAATGAAGAAGTGTCAGGCCTTTGAAGGTGCACATAACTTTGAAGTTGGGAAGTTAAACTCTCCTTTCAATAGTTATCTTCCAGTCCTCTCTCAACAGTAAAGTAAGAAATAATCTTGTCTAATTCCACTTCAGTATGACTATAATTTGCATAAAACAAAATGTATCCAGTGATAAATGGTAAAACAAGTTGATTACCTCTGGCAAAAAAAGTACCAACTTCCCTCGAACCATGACTTGATTTTCTTCAGCTTCACGGAGATTTGCAGAGAACTCCCTCACAACAGATATAACTGCCACAGCAGAGAAACAATAGAATTGTTCCCACTGTCAGCAAACAATTAAATCTTCCACGTCTCCACCCAGATTTCTAAAACATTACTCCTGAATCAGTTTGTGTGATTGCAACGCATCACTATACCGATCTTGAGCTTTTGAACTAACAAATTTACTAAAATCAAAAGAAATTTACTAAAATCGAAAGGGGCTTTGCCTTTACTCCTCTTCATTCTTGGTGTCATTCTACAAATGTTGATAAATCCTAACAATAACTTCAAAAATGAAGTTTAAATTACTAAACTAAACTTCTAAAAGCGCAAACTAAACTTCCCATGCAATTTTCATAGATATTTCCAAATTTTTCACTATGAATAGTGAATTTTCAAATTTCCCCAAATGTGCTCAAAATACATAGTGAAAACCCAAAATTTTTACATAGAAGTAAATCTCTAACTCAAAGAACTTGGATCTAGCAAATTTTACTTGATTCCACCAAGAAATCTTCACTTTAGATGTGTCATAGTCCTCAAAAATCATAAACTCGAGAGGAAGAAGGTGACAATGGTGTTAAAAATGGCAATTTCTGGCTCAAAAATTCACTTTTAACAATTTAAGAACCGATTTTAGTGAACTGGCACTTAAGCTTGGGTAAGTGGCGCTTAGGCGGCTGCCTCTCAGGTTTGCTTGCGCTTAAGCGCAAGATGTGGCGCTTAGGCGTGAGTGCACAATTTTCAAAAATTCTAAATTAAAGTAAAATGCACTATTTGCTTAAGTAAGCCCCCCTAAATTGTCTCACAGCACTTAAATGACTATTTTCAACTTCCTGTAACTCTCTTTTATCTCAAAATTCTCCTTAATAACTATTTCAATTCGAGGCTAAAACAACACAAAATTTCACACAAACAAACTTATATTTAATCCACAAATGAGTACAAATACGTTTAAACACTTAGTTCTCATTCCAAATAATCTTGGATGAGAAAATTTTCCTAAATACAAACACTTAACAATCTTTCACAATTAAACGCCTATGTAACTTAAACACTAAAAGCAAGTCTTAAACACTTAAACACACAAAAACATAACTTCAAACATAGAACTTAATTCCATTCTTCATTAGAAGGAACAAATTCAGGTCTTTCATTAGTCTCTGCTGGGGCAACTGGAATATAAAGTTAATAAAATGGACGGTGGTGACGTGCTCTGATACAATCTTCTTCAATCCACTTTTTCTTAAGAAACATCTCCTATCCTGCTTTGTCTATATAACTAGTGTTGCTAAATTGCATTTTCAATTTCCATCCAATTTGCTCAAGATGTGCATGAATCTCTAATACTTTAGTCTCCAGTACGTAAATGGTATTTTCAATTTTGTTGATCTTCTCTGATATCCCTTCAATTCCAACGGCTAAGAAACTGATATACATCTCTTGTGCACTTTGACTAATGAATTATTTCCTCATGGTCTCCTCCTTCTTCAAATCCATCTCCCATTAAGGCATCATCTTAAAATCTATCTCTCATAGACTTTAGGGCTAGAAATGATCTGGGGTGAAATTCCTTCACTAAACCCTTCTATTATATCCCTAAATCCTTCCAATAACTCTTAGACATGTTTAGAAATTGCCTTTGCACATTTTTATAAAATAATTAGCAGTTAAACCATCTAGAATATTAATTTTTCACATATGTTTAAACTACTACGCTTAAGCATCGGATTTGGCACTTAAGCGCGAGTGCACATTTTTGCACTAGTCAACTTAATCTCCAAATTCTCATTTTAACATGTCCAGATCACTAAAAACAATCTTAAAATCAGTACTAACACATAATAGTCTCAAAAATACTAACCCAAATTTTCTTAATCACGCATAAAACAATAATCAAAATAAAAACTCACTGATAACTATGAGTTGCCTCCCACAAAGTACTTGGTTTTATGTCGTCAGCCTGACGTAACCAGTGCTTACTCTGATTGACCCAACATCATTCCATCATTAAAATTATATTGATCCCCTAAAAAATAAGGTTTCAGTCTATGTCCATTAACTTTAAAGATTTTCTCAGACTTAGGATATTTAATATCCACAACTCCATAAGGATAAACTTTAATCACAATAACTGGGCCCATCCACCTAGACTTAAGTTTGCCTGGAAATAATCTTAAAATTGAATTATATAGCAAAACTTGTTGCCCTGGCTGAAAATTTTTAGTAAGAATCCTTTGATCATGCCACATCTTCATCTTTTCATTATTAATTTTGGCACTTTCATAAGATTGATTCCTTATCTCTTTAAGCTAATTTAAATGTAACAATCTTTTCTCACCAGCATCTTTCACATTATAATTGAACTCTTTATTTGCCCAATATGCCTTATGCTCAAGTTTAACTGGTAAGTGACAAGCTTTTCCAAATATTAGCTTATATGGGGACATTCCTATAGGAGTTTTATATACAGTCCTATAAGCCCACAAAGCATAGTCAAGTTTGACTGACCAATCCATTTTTGTTTGGATTCACATATTTTTCGCATAATTCTTTTAATTTCTAGATTGGATAATTCAGCCAAACCACTTGTCTGAGGATGATAAGCATATAAGCCCACAAAGCATAGTCAAGTTTGACTGACCAATCCATTTTTGTTGGATTCACAGATTCATACTTCTTTTAATTTCTTGATTGGATAATTCAGCCAAACCACTTGTGTGAGGATGATAAGCAGTATCACCAGCATCTTTCACATTATAATTGAACTCTTATGATTTATATGATATTTCTTTAATAATTTCTCCATTATGGCATTTCTAAAATGACTTCCCCCATCAGTAATGATAACACTTGGCATCCCAAATCTACAAAATATATTCATTTTCAAAAACTTTGTAACATTTTGAGCATCACTTCAAAGTAAAGCAACAACTTCTATCCATTTGGATACATAGTCCACTACTAACAGAATATATAAATTTTTGAAAGATGGTATAAATGGTCCCATGAAATTTAATCCCTAAACATCAAATATTTCAACTTCTAGCATATAATTGAGGGGCATCTCATTTCTTCTAAAAATATTGCTTACTCTTTGACATCTATCACAAGTTTTGATATAAGCATTAACATCTCTAAAAATTGTAGGCCAATAATATCCAGATTATAAAGTTTTGTATGCTATTTTGTCAACACCAAAATGTCCCCAAAATTCAGAATTATAACATTTTTGGATAATCTCATAAGTTTTTTTCTAATAGTATGCAACTTTGAATAATCAAATCCTTTCCTTGTTTATATAAAAATGGGTCATCCCAAAAATAAGTCTTTTTAGAAATAAATCCTCTTCTGTTGGTATATCATTCCATAAGATATAATATCACTAAAAATAAAGTTCACAATGTCGGTATACCACGGAACACGCCACTCATTAATTGTGAACAATTTTTCATCTGGAAAATGTTCATTAATTCCATTTTCAAAGCAGAGTGGTTTTTCTAATTTAAGCCTTGACAAATGATAAGTAATTTGATTTTCAATCCCCTTCCGATCTACTATTACAAATCAAATTCTTTAAAAAGAAGAATACATCTTATAAGTCTAGGTTTAGCATCCTTCTTTTTCATTAAATACTTAATAGCAGAATGATCTGTATGCACTATATAGTGAGTTTCCAATTAAATGTGACTTAAATTTATCAAAAGCATATACTATTGCTAATAACTGTTGTTTAGTTGTTGTATAATTAATTTGAGTTTCATTAAGAGTTTTACTAGCATAGTAAATAACTTTGAAAATTTTATCATATCTTTGTCCTAAAACAGCTCCAATAGCATAATCACTAGCATCATACATTAATTCAAAAGGTTTTTCCCAGTTTAGGGAAACTATAATTAGTGCAGCGATTAGTTTTCTTTTAATAACTTAAAAGCTTTTAGGCATTCCTCATCAAAATTAAAAATTGCATCTTTCTTTAATAAATGGCATAAAAGCTTAGCAATCTTTGAAAAGTCTTTAATATATCGTCCGTAGAATCTAGCATGTCCTAAAAAACTCCTAATTTCCCTTACATTTGTTGGATAAGGCAAATTAGTGATCACTTGAATTTTAGCAGGATCTACGTCCATACCATTTTTTGATATTTGATGTTCTAATACAATTTCTCCTACTATCATAAATTTACATTTTTCCTAGTTAAGGACTAAATTTGTTTCTTCACAGTGATTAAGAATTTTGGATAAATGTTCTAAACATGAATCATATGAATTTTCAAACATTAAAAAGTCATCCATGAATACTTCAATCCCTTTTGCAATTAAATCACAAAAAATTATCATCATACATCTTTGAAATGTAGCAGGGGCATTACATAAACCAAAGAGCATTCTTCTAAAAGCAAATATACCATAAGGACTGGTAAATATTGTTTTCTCTTGAACCTCGGGAGATATTTGAATTTGGTGATAACCAGTATATCCATCCAAAAAACAAAAGTATTTATGTCCAGCTAGTCTATCCAATATTTGATCTAGCAAGGGTAATGAAAAATGACATTTCTTAGAGGCAAGATTTAATTTTCTATAATCAACGCATATTCACCACACTGTAACTTGTTTAGTAGGTATTAACTCATTATGTTCATTTACAGTTACAGTTACTCCTCCTTTCTTAGGAACGTGAATTAAACTAACTCATGCACTATCTGAAATAGAGTAGATAATTCCAACATCTAACCACTTTAAAATTTCTTTATTTACAACTTCTTTCCTAACAGGATTCAATCCCCTTTGCGGATCAGCCCTGAGTTTGCAGTTCTCTTCCATATGAATTCTATGCATACAAATTGAAGGATTGATTCCTTTTAATATCACCAATTGTCCATCCAAAGGCTTTCTTAAAATTTCTCAAAATTTTTCATAAACCTTTCTTCTTCTTTCATCTTTAATTTTAAGGAAATTATAACTGGTAAAGTAGAGGAATCTCCTAAAAAGGAATATATTAAATGATCAGAAAGTAACTTCAACTCTAGTTCTAAAGTTTTTTCAATAGATGGACAAAATGATTTATCTATGTCTATCATGTCCAAAAATTCAAAATTTTCACAAGCATAGTTTGAATTTTCCTTAAAAGGATCTTCACATTGATTTAATACCTCTTCTTACTCATGTTCCAAGTTTTTTTCTTCAAATTTTCCTTCATAAGTAGTTCTAAAATGGCATTCACTTAGATATCTTATAAAATCCATCCTATAGCATTCATTATCTTTACCTTTTGCAGGGTATTTTGTTGATTTTAAAATGTTAAAAGTAACAGTTTGATCATTGATGCGTATTTTTAATTTCCCTTTCTACACATCTATCATTACTCTTCGTGTGGCTAGGAAATGTCTCCCCAAAATGATAGGTATCTCCTTATCTTCCTCCATATCTAGCACAATGAAATCAACAGGAAAGATTAATTGATCCACTTTCACTAGGACATCTTATATAAATCCTTTAGGGTATGTTATCGAATGATCTGCTAACTGCAAAGTTACAGTACAAGGGGTTATTTCTCCAAATCCCAATCTTTTAAATATTGATAATGACATAAGATTAATGCTTGCACCTAAATCAAATAATGCTTTCCCATAAAATTTGTCTCCTATTGCAAATGGAATTGTAAAGCTATGAGGATCTATAAGCTTTTCAGGAAGCTTCTTTTTAATTATTGCACTGCACTCCTCACTAAGTGCAGAAGTCTCATTATCTTCAAACTTCCTTTTCCTGTTGAGAATATCCTTCATAAACTTTACATAACTCAGCATTTGTTCTAAGGCTTCAACAAATGGAATAATAATTGTAAGCTTCTTAAATATTTCCAAAAATTTTGAAAATTGTTTATCCAACTTTTAGTAACAAAGTCTCTCAGGAAATGGAGGTTGTGGTTTTTTCAAATCAATATTTACTGAAGAAATAGGTTTCTCAAAATATATTGGAGCGTCCTCTTTTGATTTTTCAATTTCTTCTCTCTGTACATCAATTTCTTCTTGGACCCGACCTTCCAACTCTCTTCCGCCTCTAAGTTGAACGACTTTTACTTGTTCTTTATTCTGGTCTTTTGGATTTGATTTAGTATTACTAGGAAGTGTTCCTTGGAATCTATTACTTAACAAATTTTCTATTTACCAAAGTTGATTCTCAATATTTCTAATAGTAGCTCCTTGACTTTGTAATTTATTTTCCATTTGTAACACCATTTCTTCTATAGACAACTTCTTCTCCTTAAAATGTGTATTACTGTTGAAACCTAGAGGATAAGTAGATATATATTTATTATTCCCTTAGTTGTTTTAGTTTTCCAATGGGTTTCCTTGGTTTTTCCCCGATTGTTGATTATTACCATTTGAATTGTTATTCCAGCTAAAGTTGGAATGTTTCTTCCAACCTGGATTATAATAATTTGAATATGGGTTATTCTGCATATTATTAATGACATTCAAATTTTTTAATGATTCTTGAGAATCTACCATTTGGCCTAATGAATTCTCTTCAATCGTGGAAATTAGTTGAGAAAAATTCATTCCAATTTGGTCTAACTTCCTTGAAATTGCAGACACTTGAATTGCTAACATGGTAAATGCATCAGTTTCATGAATATTGGCTACTTTTTTAGCATTTACCCTCTCAGAAGGCCATTGAAAATTATTGGTAGTCATTTCTTCAATTAAAGCATAAGATCTGTTTTGACATCAATGAACCACCAGCAGTGGCATCAATAATTAATCTAAGAGATCCAACTAATCCATTATAAAAAGTTTGAATTGTTAAGCAATCTAGTATAGCATGGTGTGGACACTTTCTTAAGAGTTATTTAAATCTTTCCCATGCTTCATAAATAGATTCTCCTTCAAACTGATTAAAAGATGTAATATCAGTTCTAAGATTTGCAGTTTTTTATGGTGGAAAATTTTTAGCAAGGAATTTTTGTACTAAATCACCCCAAGTTCTGAAAGATCTAGGTACTAACAAATTTAACCACATATTAGCTTTATCCCTCAATGAGAAAGGAAATAACCTAAGTCTTATGATATCATCTGATACACCATCGTATTTAAATGTAGCGCGCAATTCTAGAAAATTGGCAAAACATAAATTTGGATCTTCAATTGGTGATCCCCCAAACTGATTATTTGATACCGATTGGATAAGAGCAGGTTTAAGCTCAAATGAATTAGCCACTACAGTAGCTTTTTGAATACTACAATGAAGTTCATCTACAGTAGGGTTGGCATAATCTCTTAAAGGTCTAACTGATGAATTTCAACATTTTGATTATTTTGGTCTGCCATTTTTGTAATTTTTTTGGATTTTTCAGATGAATTTTAACATTTTAACATTTTGGTTTTCGTTTCTGTAATTTTTTTAGATTTTTCAAAATTTATAACTTCTTTTGGTTTTTCTCATATTTCTAATAGTTCTTTCTAATTCAGAATCGTAGGGCACTAGTCCTTCAGAACCTAAACTACTCATACACTAACATATAGTAAAATAAAATAAAATAAACAAAACAAAATAAGATAAGATAAGATAGATTAAAGTTTAAATAAGACTTTCTAAAAATAGAAATTTGCTTTTAAAATTAATTTCTCCCCGGCAACGACGCCAAAAACTTGATCCCTGGATACTGCTAATATGCACAATACAACAATAATTAGGATTATATTTCACTTATATTTCCTTACTTTGCAACAAAACTAAAAAGTTGATTTTGAATAAAAATAAGAATTTAAATTTTAGTTTTTATATATTGGGATACTACGCAAGTATACGTATCGTTATCAAGTAATATAGGACTTTTTGATTAACTTTTAATTTATATATATTGGGATACTCGGCAAGTATACGTATCATTATCAAGTAATATAGGACTTTTTGATTAAGACCTGAATGAACCCACAGAGAGAATACGCAATATGCACTATTGAACAACAAACTTTCTATTTTTATAAAAAGATAATTATCTAAACTAAAGATGATTTTCACAATAATGAAAATTTAAATATTTTAGTATTTTCAATATTTTGATGGAATAATAACAATTTTAAAAGATAACTAGAGTTTTTGTAGAAGAAAAGCACTAAATATGAAAATATCTTTCTTCTTTTTATGAATCAGTAATAAGTATAGGAATTTTGTTGTGGAAGTATGTAAATCGTGTTGTGCCAAATAGGAGCTATAATAATCTTTATCTTTATTAGAGATGCTATAAAGAACATTGGTTAATTTAAAATTTGAATAGTTCTGAAGACCAGCTAGACAGGGAAGATACTAGCTCTCACTATAGAGTTCCCTCGATTCTCTCCACCTGAGGGCTAACATCTCGTGTGAGAACCTAAAATAATAAACTATGTTGAGGGTTTTAACATGTCACTTTAAAGTCCTCTAAATCTAAACCCTTCAATGAATATTTCCTTATTTATTTGCACTCAATCATAGGAACTACATTCTCATTCATACAACCTCATGCGATTCTTTCTAATTGTTGAGTGAGACAATACCAGTCCGGTTCTTACATGTTCTCACAACAAATTTTAACAACTGGATTGGCCAAATCAAGAAGTAAATGAAGTGCATGGATTTAAATCATCACAACTTCTTCCAACATTAAAGATCAATACTCTCCACAACTTCCTTCCAAAACTTAATTACTTATCATTTTAAGAAGAAAGATAAAGGGATTAGCCAAATCAAGAAGTAAATGAAGTGCATGGATTTAAATCATCATAACTACTTCCAACATTAAAGATTAATACTTTCCACAACCTCTATCCAAAACTTAATTACTTATCATTTTTAGAAGAAAAATAAAGAAAACTACTCATAATCCATGGAGAAAATGAAACCACACCTTCGTTTAAAAGAAGAAATCATTATCAAACCAACGATAAGTCTCAATTAAAACCATTTATAGTCTTAAAACAAAAAGATAAAAACTTATCTCAAGTCCTCCACCAAACTCTTGAAGTTCCTCATTCTCTTCTCTTTACAGTCACTCAAAATAAAAAAACAAAAAGGATAAAATAAAAGTAAAAGTGGGGCCTTTCATGTAAGAAAAACTTATCTTAGGACTATTTTTGAAGTCCTCTCTTCTTTCTTTTATAATTTTCCAAAAGGTGTTTTGGTTTTTGTTCAAAACATATCTAGATTCGACGTATTTCCCCAAGAGATGCATCCTTTCATGATGATTTTTGTGCATTGTGGTTATAACCACCTATTAAGCCAATGGGTAGCTCAAAAACCTCTTCCAATCTCACAGAAACTGAATTTACTTGTCCAATAACTACCACTGGCGCTTAAGCACGGGCCTCTGGTGCTTAGGCGTGGCCTTCGCTATTTAACCGACGCTTAAGCGCCGGATCTGGCGCTTAGGCGCCAAAACTCTTTTGCACATTTTTCACCTTTTTGCTCCAAATTTGGTCCTTTTTCACTCCTTTAAGCATTTGTTACCCTTTTTACCTGTATCTGTAAGAAAAACACAAAAATACCTTCCATTAAAGTGCAATATCTCAAAAATAGATATAAAAATGTGTCTAAAAACACTATATATTTTTGGTGTATCACAAATTTTAGGAAAAGTGAGAAAGGTGGTCGAACTCCACATATACATGCCTAATCCAAGATTTATACAAAAAGATATAGAATTCAAACTTAAGGAATGGGACACGAGCTACCATTCCTGGTCCCTATCACATAATTCGATGTGTTGTCCACTTCAAACCTCATGTCTGTACCTTATTTTCAATATAAAATCAGGCTAGGGACTCCATCAAATACATTTGAAAAGGAAAAAAAAAGACTTAATCTGCTTTAAAACAATGCTTATAGGAAAGCCAACATACATACAACGTATAATGAGTCATGCATTTTCATTGGGGAGCTAAATGACACCTGCAAGTAAAAGGTTAGTAGAAATCATTATGAGCTCCACCTTAATGATACATTTTTGTTTGTATCTATATAGGCACAACTCCTAATATAAGCGACATAATCTACTAATATACAATTCATGCATGCAAGCACACCATAAACTATAAAAGTGACGCATATGTAGCACAACAAATCAACAAAGAACATTAACTAGAGGAGTCAAAAAGGCTACCCAGCATCCTAGTCCTAGCCTGACACACCATATAATGTAAAGTGATCTAACTAGCATCTAAGAGCATGGTAAGTCTCTAGGCAGGTATGACTTTGATGGGGTCATCACACCTACCCAATCCTACAGATCTAAGGGATCTAAAGGGTGCCACCAAGGATGGATTTTGAAAAGAGTTGGCTTTACACATATGACCTAGTTTGCTACATACATAATTTTAAACATTATAACAAATGTAATAAATAAAAAAATATATTATTTTTTTTATTTTAAACATATTGGCCATTAAATACAAGCCCATAAAATTCAAGGTAATAGGAGTTTGATCCTTTGGATCCTTAGCACAGTCATACTCATGTTAATACTGATACTTTAACTTGTGTTGCTCGTCGAGGTTGACCCGATAAGCAATGCTTATTAAGGTATTGCAACCAAAATGGGGTCAATCACTTGTTAAGTTTGTCTTGTTATCCATGCACGCATACAATGCAAATGTAAATAAAGATGCGATAGAAGTGGTGAGGAGTGTGCCATGGAGGCAGTGACTTAGGAGCAGGCGTTTCATGGAAGCAGCGGTCCACATAAGTGGGTATGCCATTGAGTCAGTGACTTGGAAAGGTAGGCATTTTGTGTAGGTAATAACCTAAAGAATGGGTGTGATCTTGAGGTAGTGTCCCAAAAGGATAGGTTTGTCATTGAGGCAGCAGCCCAAACGATGGGTGTACCATGGAGGTAGTGACCCAAAAGGGTAGGCATGTTGTAGAGGCACTAACCTTAGAAAGGTGAGTGTATCATGGAGGTAGTAGCCTGAGAAATAGGCATATCATAAAGGCAATAAATTGTATGGGTGGGTGTGTCATGGAGGCAACGACCTAATATTTGTTTGTTGTGGAGGTAGTGACCCAAAAGGGTGGGCATGCCTTGGAGGCGGTGACCCAAAAGGTTAGGTGTGTCGTGGAGGCACTCACCCATAAGGATAATCATGCTAAGAAGGTAGCAGCCCTAAGAATGGGTTTGTCATAGAAGCAGTGACCCAAAATGGTGGGTGGCTGTGGAGGCAGCGACCCGTGGAATGGGTATGTCGTTGAGGCAATGACTCAAAAGGTGGATGTGTCACAGAGGCAATGGCCCAAAAGAATGGATGTGTTGTGGAGGCAGTGACCCAAAGGATTATGATTCTCAATAGAAAGAATATTACAAGAATGTGATAAAGATTATGCAAGATTTCATACAAGACTAAAGGACAAGAGGGATTATGTTCAATCTGTTATGGTATAGGATCCCACTGGGGAGAATTACACCTTGCCTAAATAACAATCAGACAAAAAAGTAAATGACAAGCACATACGGGGTGTAGTACACAATAAAAGCAAACAAACAGACACTCATTCACATATAACACATACACTATGCAAGTGATTGGTCATCCGGGCTGGGGCGGTTGGTCAAACCAAGTCGATCGACCAACTGAGCCATAGTAGCTCATTGGACTAGAGTGGTCGGTCGATCAGGTTGGGACCGTTGGTTAAACCTTGGTGAAGGGTTTAACCTCAAACATAAGTGATCAAATCTAAGTGAACGGTCGACCGCGTCAAACCTAAGTGAACGGTCAACCGTGTCAAACCTAAGTGAACAGTTGACCACATCAGACATAAGTGAACCATCATTTAGGCCGGGGTGACCAGTCAAGGCAAATGTGTTATGCTAACCCGGCTAGGGTGGCTAGTCGTAGCAACATGCTATGCCGATAATGCTAGGTTGGCCAATCGAGGCAATGTTTAACATGCTTTAAGCAAGACAAATAACATAATTCAATGCAAACTATCATGCTTGATAAGAAGCATAATTGTGCTAACATCCTCACTTGAGCACCTACGGTTCAGCGCTTGGATGTGTGGCATAGCCGCTTCTACTTTGGTGGGTGTGTGGGCATTTTCACCTTTGGATCCCCAAAAAGAAAGCTCTCCACAATGTTGTGGAATGCACTAGCAACAAAGCATTTTCCATTCACAATTTCTCATGATTTTTCAAGGTGAGCTAGCTGCAAAGTTTATCTCAATTTGAAAAGTTCAAATATCCTAGCCTATCTATGGAAGGTTGGGGAATACCATAGCAAGAAGAATTTGAGATTCTGGCCCACTAGGATTTAGGTCTATCATAATTTGCAATTTCTTGGCTCTACAAATGATTTAGCCACACATGTGATTCCTAACCTAGGGCTTCCTATAAAAAATTAATAGTCAATTCAAGGTCGTGTGGCCATGCCGAATAGTTTTGGTCGGCCAACTCACCACATGCGGAGTGACCGGAACTACAACATGTGGCTTAAACTATTCTTAAGGCTAGCTAAGAAAGAAAAACACAAATGATTTAAGGAATTTCACCTACATGATGGTTGTAGACACTTTTCTTCAAGTAGGAGGAAGCTCTCCAATTGGTAGCAGAGAATCCCACATTATATCAAAGCTCCTATGAGATCCTTTAAACTCCTTTTCCAAAAGACAAACAAGATCTCCACTAGAAGGAGAGTCTAGTGAGACTCCAGCAAAGTTTTGAGCTTTGACCATGCTCTAGAGATCCTTTCACGAGCTAGGATGAAGTTCTTTAGTGTATGAGAGTAGAAACCTTTCTCCCTTACTAGCCAAACTTCTTCCCCTAAAGGAGATCTCCTCACACACTTGAGAAAAGTGATGGAGGAAGATAAAGGAGAGATGGAAAAAAGAGGAGGAAGAAAATTCCTTGTGGAAGATGTAAAAAAGGTAGAGGAATTATAAGCTCTAACTATCATCTATTCTGAAGCTTTACACCCTAAGGCTTCAAGAAGAAGCTCTAACTCCAAGGAAGAATAAGGTTTCTCCCTTGCACTCCTCACCAACCCCCAAAATTGAAATTGAAGGAGATTAAAGAAGAAGAGAGCCTCCTTTATATTAAAACCAGTTCACTACATCCTGTTTGCCAAAAATTTTATTGCTAGCCCTTTTTGGAAGCTTTAAAAAGAGGACAAAAAGAGATATTATCCACCCTCTTTTTCCCACCCAAAAGCAAATCACCCCATGATACCATTTAGGCTCCCTAGGAGGTGTGTTGGGTCAACTCAGTGCTACCAATAAGATTTTACATGACCTAGGAAATAACTGACACCTAAGAGCCATGACTGGTGCCCCAACGTTACGCCTCTGGTGCTAAATGCCATCCAAGTGGTGCTTATTTTCCTGTCTCTTGGGAAATGGTCACTTTTGTGCTATTTTGCTCATCTAAGCACTTGGTACTAGTGCCTAGATGTCTGAAACTAGTGCTAGATTTACATGGGCTTAGTTTTGACTATTTGGGAGGAAGTTTTGGGCAACTAGGTCCCTGAGGCTGGTACCTAGGCTCTAGTCTAGCCCAAAAATGTTGATTTTTGTGTAGATCATCTAACACAGAATTTCTATGATCTGTGATCTATAAGTGTTCAAGCATGATTGAAATATATACCCTTAACTTTGAAAATATCTATTTCCCTCATCCAATTATTAGAGAATTTATCATCAATGGGTGCTTTGGACAACAAAACACATAGGGCTTAGTGATACACCAAAATAATATATTATTTTAAGTACTTATTTTATGCTTATTTTTTGTGATATTGCACTTTAAAGAAGGGTATTTTGTGTTTTTATTGTAGGTATATCATTTTTAGGCATTTAAAGCAAAAATGGCAGAAAGGACAAAATTTGGAGAAAAAAGAGCCAATCAAATGCCAGATCGGCGCATGATGTGCTAGAGACAACTTTTTCAAATTAAGGCAGTTCGAGAAGAATTTGCTCAAATTTTCAAAGGGACACTTGTTCTATACACCTCTTAGAGTAATATAATACATCTAGACACTTTAGAAGGTTCTTTCATGAGGGGATATGACTCTTAGATCAAATGACACATCTTTTGAATTCAAAAGAGTTGACTTTCGGAGGAATTGTTTTAGGGAATTTTGAATTCTTTTCCAAAGGAGGCAGCCCAAAATAAAAAAAAGAAGACTTGAAGAGGCTAAAGGGAGGATAAAAAGAAGAGCTTCTGAGGGTGGCATGAGAGTAGAGAGATAGAGAAAAGGAGATTTTCTTCTAGGTTTTTAAGAGGAGAGGGAAGACGAGAGATTTCTTCTTCATTACATTTCTAAGAGAGAATTAGGAGTAATTATAAAGAGAGAAAGACATGGAGAAAACTTATATGGATTTTCTTGAGAAGGATTATGAGATATGTTGTATTTTTATTTCTTTTATTTTGTAAACTTATTTTTATATATGAAATTTGTGTTTTATCAGAGTAGTCTTCTTTATCCTTCTCCCTACTTTGAAGATATGGTTTTATGAAGAATAGATTTTGTTTTTTACGGTTTTAAATGATAATAAATTGTAATGATTTGAACTCTGATCTTCATTTACTTTTTGATCTAGCCAATTGAAATATTAAAACTTGTTGAGAGACATATGTTATTAAATGACATATGATTTCCACAACATAGGGAGAATCTCATTTTATTTCATGAGAGAGTATGTTATCCATGGGATTGGGTGCAAATAAATAGAGAAATATACTTTTGTTGGATGCAAAATTGGAGATTTTAAGGTGACAGGTTAGGGCCCCAAATTTGATTCAGTTGGTTGGAAACTAATGCAAGATTGTTAGCCCTCAAAAGAGGGAGTAGTGGGAGCTCTAGAGTGACATTCGGTATCCTCCCAGTCTAACCACGGAATTAGGGACTAATTAGGGACATAAACATAAATTGAGGAGTTTTTGGCATAGTTAAGTGGTGTCAACTTCATAAATATTTGCATATAAAAATCTTTGTGTCAAGCTTTTGGCGCTGTTGCCGGGGAAGTAACAGAAAATATTAGTATTTTACTTTATTTTATTCCTACTAATAATTTTAAATTTACGAAGCCTGGGAAAGATTTAATGTTCTCCTTAGAAAGTGTCCAAATCATGCATTGTCAGGTTGGTTAACAATTCAAATTTTTTATTATATGTTGGCTGGATCTCTTAGATCGATAATTGATGCTGCTTCTAGTGGATCATTAATGTCAAAACCATTCGATGAAGCATATTCATTGATTGATGAGATGGCTACTACTACTTTTCAATCGCCCTCTAAAAAGGTAAATCCAAAAAGAGTAGCTAGTATTCATGATTCTGATGTTATATCTATTTTAGCTGCCTAAATAGCTATTATACCAAAGAAGATAGACCAATATGAAATGAGTTATTCTTAGACAACACATGTGCTTGAGGAGAACTCATTGGGACAAATGATAGAATCTCAATCTTCTTATGAGACTTTAAAAGCAATAAAAAAATGGTCTAATGATTCTTATGCCAATTTTTATAATCTTAGTTGAAAGAATCATCCAAATTTTAGTTGGAGTAACAATAATTCTAATGCTACAAATCCACAATGGCGAAACAATACAGCGAACTCATTGGAAACTCCAATAATCAAGGTAACCAAGCTTATAAATGTTATTACCTTCCAGGTTTTAATAATTTGCATAGCAAGGAGAAAAAGTTATCAAAGGAAGAATTGATACTGCAGATGGGTAGTCAACTACAAAGTCAAGGAGCTACTATCAAAAACATGAAAAATCAATTGGTATGTATTGCTACTGCACTTATCAATAGACCTCCATCAACATTGCCTAGTAATGATGAAGTAAATCCTAAGGATCAGAATAAAGAGAAAATTAAACTCTATTTTCTAATTCTACTCTATTTTCTAATTATTTTCCACTTCTCAGTTGAATAACTTCAACAAGAAGTGAAGTTGAAAAGATGAGGTGGAAAATGAAAAATCTGGTGAAGATTTTCATTTTAAACCAAAAAATTCTGAAAAATCACTATAGGAAGACCACCACCTCCATTTCCACAAAGATTGAAACAGAAACATAGAGATAATCAATTTTGAAATTTTTGGAAATTTTAAGGAAATTAATGATAAACATTCCATTTGTTGAAGCTTTGGAATAAATGTCAAGCTATGTGAAGTTCATGAAGGATATACTTAATAAGAAAAGGTAGTTTGTAGATAATGAGACTGTTGCACTCAGCAAAGAGTGTAGCACTATAATTCAGAAAAAAAGCTTCCTGATAAACTTAAAGATCCTAGAATTTTTATAATTCCTTGTACTATTGGCGAACAATTTTATGGAAAAGCTTTATGTGATTTAAAAGCCAGTATTAATCTTATGTCATTATCAATTTTCAGAAGGTTGGGCTTAGAAGATATTTCACCTACAACTGTAAATCTATAGTTAGCTGATTGTTTGATTACCTATCCTAAAGAAGTTATAGAAGATGTTTTGGTAAAAGTTGTTAAGTTTATCTTCCCTCTGGACTTTATTTTATTAAATATGGAGGAAGATAAAGAAATTCCTATCATTTTAGGAAGACCATTCCTACCCACTGGAAGAACTTAGATAGATGTATAGAAAGGAGAACTAACTATGAGAGTTAGTGATCAAGTGTTACATTTAATATTGCAAAATCAATGAGATACCCTACAAAAGAGCAAGAGATTGAACGCTTCAAAATGGATATTAATGAATATTTAAGCCATGAATATTTTAAGAAAACTTTTGATTTGAAAGAGAATTTAAAAAGGAATATATGGAATATTAAAATGAGGATAGAATTCAAGTTGAATCTATGGAAGTGAGTAAAGAACATTTAGATTATGTTCAGGAAAGATTTGAAATGTCAGGTTCTATAGAAAGTAACAAAAATTTGATTTCATTTATTGAGAAACCCCCTAAACTAGAGCTGCAAATGCTTCCTACACATTTGAAGTATGCATTTTTCGTAGATTTATAAACATTACCTGTTATAGTATCCTTAGAATCAACCGATATTCAAATGGACATTAGCTAATATTAATGGAATTTGTCCTTCAATTTGTATGTATAGAATCTTATTAGAAGATCAACATGAATCAAGAACTGACCCTTAAAGGAGAATAAATCCTATGATGAAAGAAGTAGTAAAGAAAGAAATTTTAAAATGGTTAGATGCTGAAATAATATATCTTATTTCAGATAGTATATGGGTTAGTCCAATTCATTGTGTTCCAAAGAAAGGAGGTGTGACTGTAGTAACAAATGAGCATGATGAATTGATATCAACAAGACAAGTCACTAGCGGGTGAGTCTGCATAGATAATAGAAAATTAAATTCTGCCACAAGAAATGATCCTTTTCCTTTACCCTTTTTGGACCAGATGTTGGATAGATTAGCTGAGCATAAATATTTTTGTACCGGTTATCATTAAATATCTATTGCTCTAGAGGATCAAGAGAAAACAACATTTACTAGTCATTATGGAACTTTTGCTTTTCAGTGAATGCCTTTTGGATTATGTAATGCACTTGCAACATTTCAAAAATTTATGATGTCAATTTTTAGTGATTTGATTGAAAAAGGGATTGAAGTCTTTATGGATGATTTTTCAGTATTTGGAACTTCATTCAAAATATGTCTAAATCATTTAGATAAAGTGTTGGAACGTTGTGAAAAGAATAATCTCATATTGAATTGGGAAAAATGTCAATTTATGGTTGCAGGAGGAATTGTGCTTGGACATAGAATATCAGAAAATGGCATGGAAGTAGACCCCAGAAAAATACATGTTACATCAAACCTACCTCCACCTACCACAGTAAGAGGAGTTAGGAGTTTTTTAGGACATATTGGATTTTACAAGAGATATATTAAGGACTTTTCAAAAATTATTAAACCTTTATGCCAACTTCAAGAGAAAGATACAAAATTTGACTTTAAGCAAGATTGCCTTAAAGCCTTTGAAACTTTAATGGAAAAATTGATCACTGCTTCTATAATTGTTTCACTGGATTGGGAGAAACCTTTTTAATTAATGTGTGATGCTAGTGATTAGGCAATTGGAGCTATTTTAGGGCAGAGATATGGTAAGATTTTTAAAGTTATATACTATGTTAGTAAGACTCTTAATGATACTTAAATTAACTACCCCACCACTGAAAGAGAGTTATTAGATATTGTGTATGCTTTTGATAAGTTTAGATCATATCTAATTGCAGTTAAAGGTGTTGTGTGTACTGACCATTCGGCTATTAATTATTTGATGCAAATGAAGGATGATTAATCAAGATTAATTAGATTGGTACTTCTGATGCAAGAGTTTGATTTCATAGTAGTCGATAAGAAAGGGATTGATAATCAAATTTTTTATCATCTATCAAGGCTTGAACAAGAAGAAATACTAGATATGGAAAAAGAGATTAATGAAACTTTTTCTCATGAATTACTTTATGTTATAAAAGGATGGGAAATACCTTGGTATGTTGATATTGTAAATTATATTGTTAGTCGTATTTTACCATATAGATTAACAAAACAGCAGGAAAAAAATTCATTCAAGATGCAAAATCATATTTTCGGGATGATCCATATTTATATAAGCAATGTAAAGATTTAATGATGAGATGATGTGTGCCTTATAAAGAATTGAAGAGATTATTCAAAAATGACAAGATTCTAACTTTAGAGGACATTTTTGAAATGATAGAACTGTTCATAAAATTTTACAGTCTAGATTTTATTGGCCTACTCAATTTAGAGATGTTAATATATATATCAAAACATGTAATCGATGTCAGAGACTAGGTAATATTTCAAGAAGAAATGAAATGCCTCTAAATTTTAACTTGGAAATTAAAATTTTTATGCATGGGGATTGGATTTTAAGCGACCATTTACACACTCATTCAAAAATATATACATATTGATTGTAGTGGATTACATTTCAAAAGGATTGAAGCAATCGCTTTACCTTGATGTGATGCTCGGAGTGTTTCAAAATTTTTAATTAAAAATATTTTTACAAGATATGAAATGCGAGCCTGTTGATATAGTTGTGCAAAATATATAAAATTGACTCGGCTTTACAACAATGCCAAAAACTTGATGCATTATTTTATGTATAAGAAATTTAAGCAATTTATGTAGGGATTCTATGCAAGTATACGTATCATTATCAAGTAATACAGGACTTTCTGTTTAAGCCCCAAATATCGATCCCACGAGGAAGGTTTAAATTTGAAATGATACATTAACTAGGAAATTCACAACAATAAAATAAAATTACTGTCACTAATTTTTAATACTTGATGTATTATCAAAACTAAATTATTAACAACTAGCAAAACTGAAATGCAATGTTTAAACAGTAACTACCAAACTATGTTTATGTGATGAAGTTATCCAATATGAAAAAACATCTTTCCCACTACAATGAGTTTTTGGTAAAATGAGAGGAGATAAATGGTTTAAATACATATTGTGCCAAATAGGAGCAATTTTAATTCTCTACTCTAATTCAATGTTATAGAAAATCATTAGCTAATCTCATGTTTAGTCCCTAAATTTGTGGTTAGGCTTGGAGGATATTGGCTCTCACTCTAGATCTCCAACTTCCCTTCCCATGAAGGTTAACGCTCACTTTAGTTCTTAAATAGTAAGACCAAATTGGGGATTTAGTCTGTCACCCTAAAAACTCCAATTTTACATCCAACAAAGTATATTTCCCTATTTATTTGCACTTAATTCCATCAACAAAACACTCCTCCATGGAATTAAATGTGGTTCTCACTTTGTTGTAGAACTCATACTCCATTTCTTGGATCATATGTTTCACAACATATTTTAACATTTTAATTAGTCAGATTAAAAAGTAAATTAAGAACAGAGTTTAAAAACCATCACAATTTATTTTATATTTTAAAATTGGCACATCTAAATTATCTCCTCATTTCACCATATCTCGGAGTAGGGAGAAAGATAAAGAAAACTACTCAGACTTCATCAGAAAGATACAAAAAAATATAAATTTCATATATAAAAGAAATTTCATACAACAATAATAAACAAACAACACTTATATGAAACTCTTTCTCAAAGAAAATCCCTTGTAGCCTCTCTTAGACTCTTTCTCTCTTTACAGTACTCTTAATTCTCTCTTAGAAGATGTAAGGAAGAAGAAATCTCTCACTTCACTCCCTCTCTCACAACTCTTAGAAAAGAATTCACACTTAAACTCACCACAAGAACTCAAAGCTCTAAAGAAATAAATGACTAATGGACTCTAAGTGGATGGGGGAGTGGAAGAGAGATTTTTCTGATCAATTTTTACTCTAAATAGAGCCTAATGTTGATTTTTTAATAAGTGCATCCAAAAACTCTTCAAAAAGCGTCCAAATTTATCAAATCTTCCAGAAATCTGTCTTGCACCGACATTGGTGCATGATGTGCCAACTTACAAGCCTTGGCGCATGATGCACCAAGTTGGTGCATGATGTGCCAAAGTTCTGAACATGCTATATTGCCTACAAACCCGTTAAATCTCATAGACAAACTCCATTTTAAGTACTTGAGTCATCTTCTACCTCAAGACCTTGGTCCAAGGCATCACATTGTGGGCAAAAGAGAAGGATTCAAAGGCTTAAAACTAGAGATTTTATCTTTATGTGGTAAGAGCTTCACTTTAAGTTAAAAAAATTTTATTTGAACCATAGGTTTTGGGAGATCCAAAAATTGGAATTTTTTATGAAAATACTTGAAGAAAACTCATGCTGAAAAGTTTCTTACCAAATTATCTTGCTTGAGGAGTTAGATTTTTGATTTAGTAACATATTTGGAATATATTTGGATTTTCATAGAATTTATAAATGGCTCCCCGAGTTAAGAGAGAAAGGACGTCCGAGGACTTCGGCGCACGAAGATTTGTTAGTTTCAAAGCCCAACATAGTTACAATACTCAAATGGAGGCCAAGAGAATGATCCAAGAGCGAGCGTTTACAAACCCAGGTGGCAAGGTCGAAAAACTTATTCTTGCCAGGAATTTGGAAAGATTCTGCTACTTTACTGCCATAGCAATTGTCTCGATGGTTTGGGAGTTTTATGTAAACCTAAGATTCACTTCTTAAGATGACGTCCTAGTTAGAGGTAAACAACTTGAATTCACTGCTGATCAAATCAATACTTTTATGGTTTGAGGGGTGTATTTTTCGATGAATATGTTGTATTTGTGATTATTGATTCATCACTGGAGGAAGTGATTGCATTTTTGGCTGATGGAAGAGGGGAATGGAAAATTAAGAATAATAAGATAGGTAACTTCCCTTCTTCCATGTTGACTATTCAATCAAAAATATGTCACCACTTCATTTCTGCCAGACTATTACCAACAAATCATTTTGTTAATGTTACTCAAGATAGAAATGAACTCAACTATTGCATTCAGAACATGAAGGCAAAAGATGTAGGTGCACTTATAATTCAGCATGCTTGATGTATTGCTGGTAGTTTTATAGCTGTAGGATTGGGATACCCTACCTTGATTTTCACTTTTTGTGAACAATCAAGAGTAGAATCTCATAGAAATGAAGAGAGATTACAGCCACAAAATTTGATCGGGAGACATATGATTCAGAGAGTAGAATCATTTGTTGAATCTAGAAGTGGAAGAATGGATAGACCCTCTACATCTATTTTAGGGCAATCTACTTCTAGATATGTATCACTTGAAGGTATTATGGATCAACAAATTGATATAATAAATATTCAAACTCACTTGGGAGAGATAGGAGCAAGTAATGCATATAATGATGAATATCAACAGAGGAGAGTTTAACATGATATTGATTTTAAAAATGCCATGGTAAGACACCTTAGGGGTGAACTTAATGTAGACTTTCCTACTTGCCTCAGTTTCACTCCCTATACTTCCATAAATGATGATGAAGAAGAATCAGAAGAAGAAGAATCCGATGATGAAGAGGAAGAAGATGAAGATTGATGTTTTATGAGTTTAGTTTAGTTTATTTTTTATGTTTTTTGTTGTTTATGTTTGTATTAGTATGTACTTTTATTTGAAACTTGTTATAGTAAAAGACTTTTTATGATATTTTGTGAATTGAATCTGTAATAGTAATTGTAGACATTCATTTTTTTTGCATTTTTAGTATTTCCAGTTTAGTTTGTTAGTTTAGTTTTTCATTTTTTGTATTTATGTTTTTAATTCTCAATAATTTCTCTAGAATATATTATGTTTTATTTAATGCTTTAAAGTCAGTATGTAGTTTTATAGTTAGTACCTGCAGTATACTAAAGACTAGTTTCATAGTCAGAAATCCTTTACATGTCAGTTTTTGTTTTCATGCATTTACTATTTTCTTTCACATGTTAAATTTTATATTCAAAATATTTTTAAAGTCATCTAAAAACTTAAGTTTGTGGGAAAGAAAAATTTATTTTGAAAAGTAGTAAACTAAATTTTATTTGTCCTTAAGTAATTATATTTTTAAAAATTAATTTAACATGGTCTAGGATATTAAGATTTAACTTTAAATGACTATACTTCTATTTATAAGTATTAAGTTAAATTTAGGTAAAGAGTTTTTAACAATGGAGGTCAATTCTAAAGTTGAAGTATTAGGTATGTTAGGGTAAGACTATGTTTTTTCTATTTAAAGTAAAGGAAATTGTGTTTTTGAAGTGTTAAGAATTTTAGAGTTTCAAGTAAGAATGAAGAAACAAGACTTTATAAAAAATCATAAACTAATATAAATTTATAAAGTAAAGAAGGGTATAGAGTTTTTACTTTAAGAAGAGGAGAGTGAAGTTCAAAATCATTAAAGGCTATCCAGATATAGTAATCCTCACTTGGAAAAAGAAAAGAAAAGAAAGGATTCAAAAGATCCTAAAAGGAAAAAAAAAGGAAAAGAAAAGAAAATGAGGTGAAGCTTGAGGAGATGCCTAATAAAAAATTGGCTTCATTTAAATCAACTTAAGGAAGGAGCTTTATTAAATTTTCTAAAATTATATTGGAGTATTAGTAGCATTCCTAGTAAAGTTTTCATTAAGTGCTTTTTCATATGAATGTCTAAAGGTCCTTAATATCACAAATAACAATTCTTCTTGAAATGAATAGAGATTCAAAAATCTTCAATTTGATTGCTAAGTATTCCTAGACTTAGAACTTGAATATAAGCTATTAAAGGCTTTTTTCTTAAATCTTCCTATTCTATTTATTAAACTAAAGTATAGAAGTTATAAGTTAACATCTATCCCAAGACTTATGCTTTTATGTAATAGAAGAGTCACTTAAGGACAAGTAACATTTATGTTTGGGGGATTTTGATACACCAAAATATATACTATTTTAAGCACCTATTTTATGCATATTTGTTGGTGATATTGCACTTTAAAGAAGGTTATTTTTGTATTTTTGTTGGAGATATATTATTTTTTGGTATTTGGAGCAAAAATGGAAAAAAGGACTAAGTTTGGAGCAAAAAGAGCCAAATTTGGATTTTGAGAGCTCACGCATCATGCTTCAGATCAGAGCATTATGCGCCAAAGATGAGTTTTTCAAGTTAAGGTGGTTCGAGATGAAATTTGTGCAAATTTTTAAAGGGACACTTGTTCCACACACCTCTTAGAGTAAATTCAATACATCTAGACACATTGGAAGGTTCTTTTATGAAGGGATACCACTCTTGGATCAAATGACACATCTTTTGAATTCAAAAGGGTTGACTTTTAGAGGAAATTTTGGAGGGAATTTTGAATTCTTTTCTAAAGGAGGCAGCCCAAAATAAAAGAAGAAAACTTGAAGAGGTTAAAGTGGGGACAAAAAGAAGAGCTTGTGGGTGTGGTGTGAGAGTAGAGAGAGAGAGAGAAGAGGAGATTTTCTTCTAGGTTTGTAAGAGGATAGGGAATGTGAGAGATTTCTTCTTCATTACATTTTTAAGAGAGAATTGGGAGTGATTGTAAAGAGAGAAAGGCTTGAAGATACCTTCTAATAATTTTCTTGGGAAGGATGTGAGATAAGTTGAATTTTTATTTCTTTTGTTTTGTAAACTTGTTTTTATATATGAAATTTGTATTTTATCGTATCCTTCTCATGAATTATGAGTAGTCTTCTTTATCCTTCTCCCTACTTTGAAGATATGGTTTTGTGAAGAATAGATTTTATTTTCTACGGTTTTAAATGATAATAATTTGTGATGATTTGAACTTCGATATTCATTTACTTTTTTATCTGGTCAATTGAAATGTTAAAACTTGTTGAGAGACATATGTTCTTAAATGTGATATGACTTATACAACATAGGGAGAATCACATTTGATTTCATGGGAGGGTATTTGATCAATGGGATTGGAAGTTGGATGTAGAAATGGAGATTTTAAGGAGACAGATTAAAACCCCCAATTTGGTTCAGTTGATTGGAAACTAATGTAAGATTGTTAGTTCTCAAGGGAGGGAGTAGTGTGAGCTCTAGAGTGGCAGCCGGTATCCCCCTAGCCTAACCACAGAGTTAAGGACCAAACTCTAGATTAGTCAGTATTCATTTGGCATAAAATAATTTTTATATATATTTTCAAATGATTTCAATTTCTTCACAAACCATATACTTATTGTAAAGGGGAAGGATGCTTTCTTAAATTTGAACTTTCCTTCACAACAAAAATTTTGTTTAGTTTTCTGTAATTTTACTTTTGAAAGTTTAGTATTTAGTTTAGTTTAATTTCTGTAATCTTACATATACATTGTAATTAGCATTCACCTGAGTAGTCAATTTTCTAAATTTGCACTTTACTTTTATTTTTTTTGGTTTTTATTATAAAATAATTTCCATAATTTACTTTAGGATTTTCCAACTTCCCTGTGGGATCGATATCTAGGACTCCATTAGAGCCCTTTATTACTTGAACCTTTACGTATACTTACGTTGATATTTAAGAAAGATTTAGCAGTTTAAAAACAATTTTAAAGGTTAAATTATATTTATAAAAAGAACTTTGTTAGGACTTTATTGCATATTTATTATAAATCTATCGGCATCGAGTTTTTAGCACTATTAAGCGGTGTCAACTCCATAAATATTTGCATATATAAATCTTTGTGTCACAGACCAGGCCCTGATTTTTTATAACACACGTAGGAGGGCTCCGTGACTTCCCTTGATCCCAGATAGACTCTGAATGGATATAGAAGGACCTATAAACACCAAAGTGGCACCCAACATGTCCAATTTTTTGGGTAGGCCCGGTCAATGAAAGATTCTCTCGAGTAACGATGGATCATTGCCTACCCTTATTTTGTGCCCCGAACACATAACGAAGGTCTCAAATGGGTGTCTTAAGCTATGGGATGCTATGAATTAGTTGTGCATCATCCCAATCTACTCATGTGAACACCCTACATGCATGACATAAAAATTGATGCCAATAGTGATTATCAAGTTACATGCATAAGGGTGAGTTTGGTGCTCGGTTCCTTCCACTTCTCATCCCCAAAATAGTGATTTTTACTACCGCTTCATGAATGATTAGCTATTGATCGGTAAAAGTTAAAATGGGGTAAGAGTGTTTTTCTATGGGTGTTTCATTCTATGTGGTAAATGTTGTCCTTGCTCACTTTAATTTATGAAATTTCTAACTTATATCCTCTTAAATACCCCTTATTCCCTCCCCTCATTCATCACCTATGTCTTTAGGGCAAAAACTTGGTCACACGCTCCCTTCCCTCCATTTTTGATGTCATCAACTTTAGCTATTAATCTCTATATGTTTCTCTCGATCTCCATTGCTTTATGCTAGGGTGGATTGAAGGCTTTTCATTTATGATTTTTTTTTCTAATTTTTTGCTGCTTCATTTCACTATTTGACTTTTTCTTCGAGGTGGTTTGAAGTTGCAATACTTAATCAAGAGAAGTTATGGAATGAGAGATACATAAGCACTATTTTGTAAGTTTTTTGAGAGTTTATGTTGGATTTATTTTATACATTTCTGTTATGATGTTAGAAGGTAAATTTTCTTTTTGTTGTCTTTTTAATAATCTAGAGAAAACATTTTGAGAGGACAAGTTTTAGCAAAGGTTTTTTTTATTTGACAGATTTATACCATTGGAGAATCTTATATTCTGATGCAAACTAGATGGTTATATGTTAGATAAGTTAGCAACTTTTATTTTTCCTCCAACTCAATTAAAAGAAGTTAGGGAAGAAGTGATATATGTGCACTATTTTGTTGTCTTTTTAGAATTTATGTTAAACTTATTTTATATTTTCTTGTTCTAATGTTAGAGGTTCAATTTTCTAGTACTTGGCTCTTCTTTAGTCTAGAGAAACATTTTGAAGGGAGAAATGTTAACACTGGATCTTTGTATATTTGAAAGGTTTATACCATTTGATAAGTTTACGTTCTGTTGTAAAATACAAGGTTATATGCCAGATAAATTAGCAGTTTTTATTTTTATCATGCTCAGTTAGGAGATGTTAGGGAAGAGGAGATATAGGCGTAATATTTGTCTATCTTCTTTAGAATTTATATTGGACTTGTTTTATATATTATTGTTCTGATGGTAGTATGTCGATTTGATTGCTCTTGCCTCTTCTTCATTCTAGAGAAACATTTTGGGAGGAGGGATTTTAGCACTGGTTCTTTTTCTTATTTTAAAGACTTATACAATTAGCGAAGCCTATGTTCTGATGCATACTAGAAGTTTATATATCAGATAAGTTGGCAGCTTCTATTTTCTTTCTTCTTAATTAGAAGAATTTATGGAAGCAGAGATATATGTGCATTATTTTTCTATTTTTTAAAAAATTTATGTTTTAATTGCTTTATAAATCCTTATTCTAAATTTATAATGTCAAATTATTTTCTCTTGCCTCTTCTTAAGTCTAGAGAAATTTTCTTAGAGCGAGAAATTTTAACATTTTTTCTTTCCCTTATTTGAATTATTTATTCTGTTGGATAAGTCTATGTTCTGATGCAAACTAGAAAATTATATTCCAAATATGTTAGCAATTTTTATCTTCTTCTTGCTTAATTAAGAGAAATTAAGGAAGAAGATATATATGTGCACTAATTTTCTACCTTTTTATAACTTATGTTAGAGTTTTTTTTATATATTCTTGTTATGATATTAGATGGTCATTTTTTTCCTCTCGCCTCTTCTTCCATCCAAAAAAGAAATTTGGGGAGAATAATTTTAGCACTAGTTTTTTTTTATATATGAAAGATTTATATCATTGAAGAAGCTATTTTTTGATGCAAACTAGAAGGTTATGTGTTAGATAAGTTAACAGCTTCTATCTTCCTCATGCTCAATTAGAAGAAGTTAGGGAAGGAGAGATATATGTGCATTTTTTTTCTATCTTGTTTTTAATTTATGTAGAACTTGTTTTTCATATTATGATGTTAGCAGGTCAATTTATTTGCTCTTGTTTCTTCTTCGATCAAGAGAATCATTTTGAGGAGAGAAGTTTTAGCACTGGTTATTTTATTATTTAAAAGACATATACCATTAGAGAAGCCTGTGTTCTGATTTTAGAAGATCAATTTGCTTGCTCTTGCATCTTCTTCAGTCTAGATAAATATTTTAGGGGAAGAAATTTTAGTAATGGTTCTTTTTTATTTAAAAAATTTATACCATTGGAGAAGCCTACGTTTTGATGCAAGCTAGAAGGTTATATGTCAGATAAGTTAGCAGCTTCTATTTTCCTCATGCTCAATTAAAAGACGCCAGAGAAGAAGAAATGTATGAGCAGTACTTTTCAAATTTTTTTAGAATTTATGTTAAAATTGTTTTATATATTCTTTTCCTTATGTTATAAGGTCAATTTTCTTTCATTTACCACTTCTTCAGTCTAGAGAAACATGTTGAGGGGAGTAATTTTAGCATTAGCTTTTTTTTTATTTGAAAAATGTATACCATTAGAGAAGCCTATGTTTTGATGCAAACAAAAAGAATATAGACCACAAATGTTAGAAGGAAAATTTGCTTATTCTTTCCTCTTTTTCAATCTAGAGCAACATTTG